>CAUYQV010059287.1:0-38227 GCA_963574575.1 Galagoides demidoff | reverse complement strand
TTCTTGAGATACTTTGCTAAGAAGAACATTTTCCCATTCCATCCATATAAACATGAAGAAGGTAAAGTCTCCATCCTTCTTTAGGGCTGCTTAGTACTCCATGGTGTACATGTACCACAATTTATTGATCCATTCCTGGGTCGATGGACATTTGGGCTTCTTCCATGACCTAGCAATTATGAATTGGGCTGCAATAAACATTCTAATACAAATATCTCTGTTGTAATTAGATTTTTGGTCTTCTGGATATATATCTAATAAAGGAATTGCAGGGTCAAATGGCAGGTCTATTTTTAGTTCTCTCAGTGTTCTCCAGACGGATCATCTATGTGAGGGTTTCTGAGTGGTACTACTCATGCCTCTTCTCTTTCCCTTCTGCTGAATCTCTGCAATCCATGCATTAAATGATAGTTAGATAGTATCACCCAATGCAAGCATAGAAATGGGGTTCAGGATACACAACTCTGACATATGGTAAGTTGGCATTTGAGAAAATAGCAAAGGCAGGAAGATCTTTCTCACCTTCCCCTACCTGACGTGTCGTCGTCGTGAAACCTGGGAAGGTCACTGCTCTGGCCACTCACTACTCTTCCCACCACCTGTAATAAACATGGTCTCCTCATATCTGGAAGAAAGGACCATTTTTATCTATGAAAACATAGGCAGACGGAAGAAAATCTCAATAAGCAGGCCTTGCTACACCCCTTCCAGGTCCTTACTGTTAGATGATACCTTTTTGCCAATCATACTTTTTCATGATTACCTGCTTCTCAAACCTGGCATAAAAATGCACGGGTTGGCTTCTTTCCTTGAGGAATCATTTCCAAAGGTTCCCTTATCACATTAAAAACACCTATATTAAATAAATGTGTGTTTACTGTCGCTCGACCATCGTTTGTGATAGCAGCCCAGCCATTCACCCGTAGAAACTGTAAGTTTTGTTTTTGAGAAATGTCACGAGGTTTGCTTGCCTCGTGTTTCTCTTTGCCCACTCTCCTTCACATCTTTGTCTCTTTCTCTTTACTTGACATCTACACTGGTCAAATCTTGAAGTATTTTCCATTGGCTTTTAACATTTGGTTCAGTGGTACAAGTAGGCAGATCGTACACATTATTCTTTCATTAGTATATTAACATTTAAATTTACCTGCCTGATTTTTTTTTTTTTGTTGTTGGTGGTGTTTGATTCATTGAGAAGAGGAACCAAATACTGTCTCTTGGCCTCTGACAAGGAGGTACCTCCTGCCACCATTAAACCACAACGTAAACACTCAATATCAAGCAGAACCAACCAACAAAACCCAAAACATCTAATAAAGTCCTCATTAAGTAGGCTGGCCCTTCCCTCATCAATGTATTTGAGAAAAGATTGTAACAATTGAGTTGGTATTTATAATTCCTTTTATAAGTAGTTATTGATAAATCTAAACCAGAATCTGGTTTAAACTAGATCACTTTCTGCTGTGTAATCAAAGATTTTTTGATACTCTACTATTTAGCATTTATTTTTAATATATACATAAACGATTCCATGATTTGTATGCCCAAAACCACTTTTTAGAAAAATAAATAATGAAGTAAAATAAAATCAGTTATGGCTTCTTAAGCTAGGAGTTCAATTCATTTTCTATACATAGTGAAAACCTGAACAATTTTATCCCAGTTGGGGTTCATTTCTTCTCCTCTTACTCACTCACACACGTTCCTTAGATTGTTGGCAATTTAAAAGAGTAACCCCCTGCAATGATATGATCATAATACAAAGGACTTCTACAAGGCTGGGATGTGTAACTGCCTCCCCAGCAGGTTTTGTTATGTAAATCTAATCTCTGTTTGTAGGACTAACATCAATCCGGGAGATTTCAGGATGGCATTAATTTTCTATTTCAAAGAAATAGAAATATTACAAGTTTATTGGTAATAGTCAATGAAGGCAAAAACACAGTTGTCACTCAGTGAAAAAAAGACTTTAGTTGCCAAGAAAACCTCACTGGTGCTTTGGAATTAGGAAAGCACCTGGTCCCTAAAAATGCCTATTTTGTAATTCTCATCATCTCTTACTTGATCAATGCCTAAGTTTTCACACAGGAGACCAACTGAAACCACAAGGTGCATTTTACAAATTGTATCCTTTAGAAATAAGCTGGCACTGATACAGGGTGTGTATATAATATTCTAACACTGTAAATGTTACACACGAATGATTCTTTCACAACAGTATAGGAAGTCTTTGTAGGCGCCTGTGGTTTCTACTATTCTTCATGCTAAGAATTTCAGAGAGATATAGTTGTTATTCCTTTTATTTATGGTTATTCAACCACCTCATCCTGCCATCTTATAATTCTTGATTGATCCTCAAAACTTAGGCCTCAATGGAAAATGTATTGCAATTAACTCCAAAGAATACTGTAGTTAGCCATCATGCCGCTGTGGACATGTCTACCGCATCCCAGGATTAGATTGTTACCTCATTTCATACTTGCCGTAAGCTCCAATTGGATCAAAGATTCATGCCCCAAATGTATCCTTTTCTTTGAACTTTACTTCCAATAAAATATTTGGCGAGTCAGGTTTATTGTTTCTAAATAACCTTTAATTAAAGAATAAATGTATTAGCAGGAGACAGGGTACCTTGCAGGATGGACTGAAACGTGAGATAGTCAAGCAAAAGATTTAGTGGAAAAAGAGGAATGCAAGATGCCAAGAAATATGACTATTGCTTCTGCTGTTCACCCTCAAAGTGCTGATGCCACTTAACATATTATTATTGTTTTGTTGAATTGAAACAAATTCCAAAATTTCTGTTTTGAAAGATTTCTATAGTATGTCCCATTGTTCCACTTCTTATGCCATTAATAAGATTAAAAGAAGGGAAAATACATTGAGGGGGCATAAAAACTAGCTTTATAAAGGTAACTCATTGCTTAATTATATTAAATGATAAAATTTTACGAAATTTTAAAAACAAAAAAAATTTAAAAAATGATTTGAAGTAGAAAACACAATCCTTTGAATACGAGTTAGTTAAAAGTTAAAATCTCCACATTTTCCTTCTTCTGTTGTGCATTTAGAATGTACTTAGCTGGCCAGCTAATTTGATGTCTAAATGGTTTTTAAATCTCTTATCTAACCGCCTAGAGAAAAACTCTAGCGCTAGCATATTTAATATGGCATGCTTTTCAATATTTCACTGGAATCACCTAAAACTCCAGAGAAATCATATTCTTTATGGGTCCCATAAATGGTGTCATTTTTAAGAGCACAATTTCAAAAGGCACATATGAGAATATAGTGATATGACAAAATCTGTCCAGGATATTCAAACAGACACCTAAATCTCCATGGGGCTGGAGAGAGGTCAACGTTTATACAATATTTATAATGAAGAGCCCGCAGAAACATCTTTTCACTATTACATTCCATGTACATCACTCCACTCCCCACCGCAGAGCTGACATATTTACTGGCCGAGGGATTACTGCTTCAGAATCAAACTGAAAATCAAGTGCTGTTTCTTGCTTGTTTGTTTTTCTTTTGGTTTAAAAAGAATACCTTGTAAGGGCCAACAAATATCAAGTCCATGTAGTTCAAGTTGCTTGTTTGTTCCCTTATAAATTCTTCAATATCGAAGTGACATCAATTAATCGTCTGAAAACTCCATTATTAGCTACACTAAATTTACATGAACAACTCTTGAATGAATCATCTCCTTAAGACTTTAATATGGGCAATGCTGATAGTTGATCTCAGGAAATTGCAATGAGTGTGCGCTGATAGGTTAAAAGGTAAAAAATGCCAGAAAAGTGGTCGCTGGCCACTATAATGAACTGGGGCAGCGAAGCCATACAAAAAAGCCACTGAGACACAAATCCCGTCCATAGCGCTATCTTTACACACAAGCCTCAGAAGCATAATGCCTTACATAGAACAGACAAGTAAAATGAACAGCATCATACCTGCTGGCAATCAGGAACACCACTGGGGGAGCGTCCAAACCCAAAGACCAGATGTCAACCTGAAAAAAAGATTAAAATTAAGTACGACTTTAAAATACTGCAATTACTATCTTTTATCCACTCTTTGTCAACATGATTACAAAATTGTTTTTGACTATTTATATTAGAAATTAATTTTCTATTATGTATATTAGGGTTAATTTGCAAATACATAAATGATGGTAATAGAGAACTCTGATTGATCAAGTTATAAAACGATATTTCACATGTAAAATGTGGTTTGTTGTGACAAATTAATTGAATCAGAGCTCAAAGTGATTGTGAAGAAAAATTAACTTTGATTACTATATCTGTGATTTCTAAAAATGATATCCAGCTAATAGATAGATTTAACTGCAAAATCAAAACAACTCAATAATAAAATCTAGCTCAGATCGGTTTTCAACAAACGTGCAGGTGTTGAGTTACAAATTTACCAGGTATATATATGCATAATAATATGAAATGTGTGTATATATAAAAATGTATTCAATATATTGACATATATGCATATTATACATCAGTGCATATACATATGTGTACAAAAATGTATGGGGGTAGAGAGAGACAGAAGGAGAGGCAGGGGCGAGGTTTGCCTCTTAAATAAAAGAAGGAGTTGAATCCAGGACCGGAACCTGGCACTCAGAACCCTCCCCTGCGAGTGGGCAGCCTGGAGAACGCCTGGTCAGGACAAGGGTCTAACCCTGTAACCGTGACACAGCTACTTTCTTATCCTGCGGCTTCCAACTTTTCTTACCTAGAGTTTAGTTGTTCACACTGGCGAGGAGGCGGGGCTCCGACACTTTGCTCCGGGTTGCCTTGGCTGTGGCGGCTCTCCCGCCACCCCCACCCCCGGCAATCTTTCTCAGACTCGCCTTTCCAGCCCCTCGGGCTTGAACCTGGACCCTATGGACATGCACACTATTGCTTCTCCGTCGAAGTGGCTGTGGGGGACCCTGCCCTGCCCAGCTTCTTAGAAGCGTAAGGAGGGAGGGAAGATCCCTGTGTTAGACTGAGCAGTTCCACGTGCTTCTGAAAGTGTAACAGACACAGCGTCAGTTCTGTTCAGGAAGGATGCCCAAGACCAGAATATCCTTGGCACTTCTTTCTGAAGCATCAGTTTTACTGCAGGGTAAGTAAAGATAAGTATTTGTGTCTGGAAGACAAAAATTTAAGTGATTTACAAAGTAAAATTTTAAAACTGTTGAACAAGGCTGGAAAGTCATCTTCCTTAAATAACTGCCAGTAATCTGCACCTGACATGTCATACTTCCTCCCAGAGAAAACACAAAGCATAGCATTTTTCCAGTTTTTATAGGTAGTAAAATTTAGAGGCCTAGAGGTGAGCACAGTGGCTCACCCCTGTACTTCTAGCATTCTGGGAGGCTGAGGAGGGAGGATCACTTCAGCTCAGGAGTTAGGGATCAGCCTGAGCTGGAGTGACACCCATCTCTACCAAAAATAGAAGGAAAAAAATTCTCTGGGCTTTGTGGCAGGTACCTATAGCCCCAACTGCTGAGGAGGCTGAGGCAGGAGAATTGCTTAAGCCCAGGAGTTTGAGGTTGCTGTGAGCTACACTGAGGCCCTGGGACACCAGCCTGGGCAATGGAGTGAGACTCTGTCTCAAAAACAAACCAAAAAAAAAAAAAAAAGTAAAAATTAGAAGTCATAGCAAGTCAATTGAAAACTCTGCCTTTTGTGCACCTGTAGTCCCAGATACTTGGGAGGCTGAGGCAGGGGTCGCTTGAGCCAAGGAGTTGGAGGCTTCAGTGATCTATTACTGCCAGTGCACTCCAGCCTGGGGGAAACAGCCTGGGGGGACAGAGCAAGATGCAATCCCCCATCAAACCCCAACTCCTGCAACCACCCACCAACAAAATAGAAATAAAAGAAGGAAAAGAAACCCCTGCCAGTTTCCTAAATAACAATATGGCCTTATATGGGCTTATTTGTACTTTCGGAGAGAGGATTACTGACCTTTCGAATATAAAAATATAGATTTTACCAAGTTTTGGAAGTTTTAATCTATTAGTGTTGATGACTTTTGTAATCCATTTAATTTTTCTGTCTCTCCCTTCTCCTTCTTGGATTCAATCATTCTATGGGTCCTTCAGGCTCTGTTAATTTTTTGAAATGCTTTCCATTCTCTTCTGATTGGATAATGTCTATTGCTTTGGGGGTTTTTTGTTTTTAATCTGTGGATAAGATCAATAATATTTTTGTTCCATTATCTTATTTTGGTCCTGTTTTACACTGAGGCTCCACATCTGTTCACTCATTATGAGAATATTTTCTTTTACTCCCATGACCATATTTATAATAGCTGCTTTCAAATCTTTGCTGATCACAGCACCTTGGACATCTTGGAGACAGGTTCTGCTGCCTGTTGTTTATCTTGTATATGGGTTATATTTTGTGTTTCTTCTCATGTCTCATGAATTTAAAATTGTGTGCTAGAAACTATAAATGATGGTTATAAACACCTGAGATTATATTATTAACTTACAAACTCTTTGCAAACCTACTATTTGAGCTTTGGATTATAAGCAGATAAATTGTCTCCCCACGTGATCACTAGGAAGAAATTTGTCTGCTTATTTTTAGATTTTGTGTTTCTCATATGTCAAAATTATATTCAATTCTGCCTACAAAAGGAATAAGAATAATCCCCCAAAATGCAAAGTTGAGATAACTCTCTTAAGTTTTAAGGATATCGCACATCTGAAGACATTGATTATTTGCTTAATCTTAAGCCAGTAAATCTTTAATGTGCTTACAGAACCAGCTGCCTATGAATTCTTTGCAAACGTTGTTAACTAATCATCAAAAGAAGGGTGAAGAGAGAAGTTTTCTATTTTAATAATCAAAACCTATCCTAACTGTGTTTCTTACTGATAAAAATGGAGCCATCACTCTCTCGGGGTAACACAGACACAGAACTCAATGTTCTGTGAGACATGGCACTGACATACCAGAAGGAAGTCTCCAGGACAGCTGAATGACGTTAGTTTGAAAACATTGCCAAAAATCCCCTTATAGCCACGAGGAAATCATATATATTCATGAGTGATCTATTGGTCAACATTCTAAATTGTAGAAAAGATATCTAGTTAGTAAAATGTTCATTGCTCCAAACCAAAACACATGCCTCGCTTCTAGTAATTAGAATTGTAAAGTTTCTTTTACCTCATTAAAAATTCCTGTGTTCCTCTGTTCTTACCTGTCTGTGTGTCGGAAATCCAGCAAATACAATTAGCATTTATTAAACATCATTATTCCGATAGACACTGATAGGATTTACGTACTTTTATTATATTTTCATATTCACAAACACATCGTTAACCCCATTTGGCAGGCAAGGACAGAGGTCAGTGAAGCGTCAGTGGTCTGAGACTTGGGGCCAACAGCTGGTGACAGGCCAGATGGCTGCTGAGGGGAAGGCTACCCATGGCCTCCTCTGTTGACGTTTGTTAGTCACGGCATTGCATAATCATATAAGCCATTCAAAGCACTAAATAAGTACTTTCAAAAGCTCATCAGAAAGCCTATAATGCCTCCATATGCTTTTCTGAGTGTGTCATGTAGCCTCGGTATCGGTACACTGTGAGAGCAGCATATGGTTCCTGATGGAACGTAATGGAAAATGACAGGCTGTTTCAAGATGCTCCATCATCAAGCTCATGAATAATGCATTAGAGTAACAGGTATAATCAGTGCCATTTAAGTCTTCAGCCTCCAGAGACAACAGCAGCATGCAGAAGAACCAATTATCGGCTTTGATGTTTTAAATGGGCATTTTATTTATAATATTATTCTTTATAATTTATTTTCTTTGGAAACAAGGTCATGGTTTTCTACGCAGAAACAAATAAAAACAAATACACATCAATGTCTGTAATTGGAGTTAAACTTGATTTACCCTTCTTGATTTAAATCTAGAAAATAAAAGAAATAAATATTTAAAGGTACACTTTAAATAAATAAATATTCAAAGGAATCAAGGCCATAGTATTCAATGCAGAAATAAGCAGAGACAAATACATGCAGGTTTCTATAATCGAAGTTGAGCTTGATTTACACTTCTTGATTTAAATCTGGAAAATAAAAGAAATAATTATTTAAAGGTACATTTTTTATTAACAAATACTTAGAAATGGATAAAAACATGTTAAACTGTATTATTCTGAGAATCACTGGAGTAAAGGTTGGTTTACAATGAGTTGTTGATGTGATTGTTAGAATCCCAAAGTTATACTGTAATGGGCATTACTCTTTGCTGTTAGAATAAACATTTCATAAAATACAACATTAACTCTAATTTTATATTTATACTTATTTGCCCACTTACTGATTCCACAAAACATCTTTTAGAAATATGATGAAATTAATATGATTAGATATTTTAATAGAAGAGTAGATAATGGTTTTATTGTGCAAATTTCTTGAATATGAATCATGAATTCTTTTCAAAAATGAGATATATAACACCTGGAGATTTTTTAAAAAATCCCTTGATTCATCATAATAAAATGTGTATTGATTTATTTTTTATAGATAAACATGCGATTTATAAGTTTAATATCTTGGTTTAAGAATCGCTACGTTCTCATGTCTAGACGCTCTTGCAATGCTTACAACAAGGCTTTGCACATAATACCCTCTGCTGATATTCAGTTAAATCACATTTAATGTCAAGGGAGACAAAGTTTGAAAATGGGGGGGAAATCATACTTTCTGTGGTCACTGACAGCTAAGCCATTTTGACAGACACTTTCAGTATCAACATGTGGCTTAAAAAGCAATATTCCCACTGTTCCAAATGACATATTTTAACAACTAATCACCTCATTAAAAAATGACATCGCACTAACCATTTCGATCAGTTAAAGAAAGTAATGTTTTTCATCAAGACAGTTGATTTCTATAAATTATATAATAGAAAATAATAATAGACCAAAGACATTTTCTGTTGTAGGCAAAGGAATGGCTCACTCCAAAGATGTCGACACCATAATCTCAGGATACTATTTTATATGTGCAGATGAGCTTAAGTTGCAGATTTTTACATGGAGGTTGTCCTAAGGTCAATGTAATTAAGAAGTACCTTATAAAATGAGTCCCGGGGATTAGTCAGAAAGGATCACGTGCTCACGACAACAGAGTTTGTAAAGGTGGGTGCAGCTTTTGTAACCAGTGTGGCAGCTTCCAGAAGCGGGAAAGAGACAAGGAAACAGATGCTTCCTTGAAACTTGCAGAACGAACACAGTCTTGCTGACACCTTCAGGTTAGTCACCTCAGAACGCGTCCCTCAGACCCATGAATTTCTGTTGCTTAACCCACTATATTTGTACAATTGGATCCAGCAGGAATCCAGTATCTTTTTACCTTCCTACATCAACCTAAAACTATCTTTCTTTACATATAGTTTGGTACAGTTAATTACACTTAATATTCATTAAATAAACATATTTTACTCTCTAATAAAATCCAGTGTGACAAATGAGAGAAATAAAGTTGAAACAGAAATTAATTTTTTTCATATTTTACTCAAATTAAGTCCGTCTTCCAAAATTTCATCCACTGAAATTTAAGAGAGGGTTACTTCCTAATCACACTAACCTCTCTATTCCTCTGCTGTTTTGTTTTTGTTTGAAAGCCGAGACTATTGGGAGAGATAGGAAATAAAGAACGGTTTTCTTAGGATTGGCAACACTACCTCGGTTGGAATTGGAATATGGAAGGTAAGTGCCCAGTGAGTGTTTATTGGTTAAATAAGCTCATTCATTTATTCAGCAGGGAGTTAACCGCACACCAGATAAAATAGCAAAACGCATACACTCTGTTACATGGGGCCTATAATTTATTATTAACTACATGTTATGTATTAATATTGGATGAGTTATTCTTTCAGAAGCTTTACAAAATAATTTTCATTCTTTTCTCATAAGATAAATAAAACAGAAAAACATTATGGCAGATTTTGTTCCAATGTTGATTTCATGGCTAAAATAGAGTTTTAATTTGCTGTAGGATTACTGATTCTTTATATGAAATGATGGTAGGCATTGAATTGGATTTTATCTCTATTGAAAGTCAACTTATCATTGAAAATAATTTCTTCAAAATAATGTGGCTAAAGCATGACTAAATTATCAGGAAGCCTTCAAATTTTCTCATGGTCTTTTATAACTCTTAGCCAGAGTTAATAACAAGTCTTTTAAATTTTGATGAATTCTCCAGGAATTAAAAAATAAAAAGTGTATCATCTGTTTGTGCTTTTCAGCATTCATCATCAAATAATTCTAGTTTGAATTTAAAATTATATGTTTGGAGAGAAGTATTCTTTTTTACAGAGTTCTAAAGTTCTACTTTATGCTTTGCTCTTAGTAACCTTGCAATTGGAACTAATTAATCCAAGATGCTGCCTTCCCAATGACTAATTTGCTTGGTTTTTTAAAACTCTATTGTATACCTTACGGCCTCCTTTTACTTAAAATTAAAATAAGAGTCTTAGATTACATTATCCCAAATAAAGACAAATCTAGAATGTTTATGGCTAAATTTAGACTTCATAAAATTCCCTAGACTGTTACTGAATTCGATGTCACCCTGGCATATACCATTTTTCCCCAGCATGCTGTATTAAACTTCCCTAGCAACCATATTAAATAAAACTAGAGTTGGATTTGATCTTGATGCTGCCTATCACTTTGGAAATTTATTCTAGAGCAGGAAACTTGAATGATTACTAATCATCTGGGAAATAAGATCATTCTGAATGATCTTGCCTTTAACGGTGACACACATACATTGATTATTACGTAACACTTCAAAGATGAGTACTGCTCTGAACCCCACTAACACATTTGATGCCACATTCATCTTGATACACATATGATAACATTGTGGTCCAGGCAGATACAAAGCCTCTCACTGTAGTGAATAATTCACAGAGGCTGTAGATCCAGACAAAATGCAAGCAGGAGAAAGAGATGTTCTAGTCTGCTGAGTGTCTTAAATTATGAAAATAATTGTAGCTCACTAACGAGGAAAGGTGATTAACAATTCTATTGACACAGAACCCACTTATTTTAATAATTCCCAGCATTGAGCCACAAAAAAAAAGATGTTGGACTTGTTGTTGACTGTAATGTACTAGGAATCATAAAGGAACCACCTGCTGCTGCTACTATTTTGAGTTTGACTAAGAATATTAGAGGCAGAAGAACTGTTTGGTGTGTATGGAGGTACTGTCCATATGTCAACCTTACTCCTGAGGAAGTAATTTTTTTGAATTTTAACCTACATGTAAGAATAACTGCCAAGAAAGATAAGACTTTGATAAAAAATTGATTACAAATCTATTGCAAAATTCAATGACAGGGTTACAAAGAATATCAATGACATTAAGACTGTCCTAAACTTCCATACAAACTGGGCTCAGCATACTCTCTGCATACCAAGGCTAAGTGAAGACTTTTCACACTGATACTTGGCGAGAGCATTCATTCTGCTTGATCTTTATTATAACAAATATTTTAAATATTCTTACAGGCAGTTAGATGGGTATGATACCAGATGGAAGTTTGGGCCTCCACACTCAAAAGGGCCAGAATCCAAATATATGCAGATAAATGGAAAACACATTTTTCTATGTTTAAACTTTTAAAAGACAATTGGTTTTTAAAAATAAAAATAATAGTCACTTAACTAGGTGGAAGTAAAATGCGTAATGATATTAGTACAAAGAATGAGAGGGTCAAAATAAAGTTGTAATGTTGTAAGAAATTTACATGATGCATTAAATATGTAATATTATTTAATGGTAGAATTAGATGAGATGCCTTAATGAGGTCAGAACCATTTTATGTCAAGAACTGATGTTGGAACAATCGAAAATACATTTGTAAAAATATGAATATCAACTCTTAAATCATGTTAGAAAACTAATGTGGATCATGGGCCTAAATTTCTATATGCATATTGTAAACTTGAGGTAGGCAAAGATTTATTGTAGAGAACACAGAAAGCACAAAGCATATCAAAATATAAATGATAAATCAGACTTCAATTTAGAAAAAAAGAAACTTTTTTTATTTCATGTAAGACCCTATAACAAAATGAAAATGGAAGCAATGAGAAATTTTTCTGTTAAGAGAAATGGAATAATCTTCATTCCAAGATTATTCAGTGCTAGCTGTCAGCAGTATAAATTTCAGACTGGATGTAGTAATTGAATGAAGATGAAGAAAGAAAATGGTCTTCACCAAACCTAGAAATAAAATTCAGAATAAAGTTCCTAACAACTTTTAAGTCAAATGACAACACAGAAAAAATTGAAGTTGAGAACTCTGTCTTCAGAAACACCGGGTCTATTACTTTGAAAAAGGAATAGCCAGATTCTCTTGAGAATAGACGTATTTTTTTCACTTGTTAAAATATTAGTGTGACTGCTGAAAAGGAAGAAAAAAACTTCTGTGAAACTTTTACTCCAAACAAAAGATGTCACAGCTACTTTTAGAAGGCTCCAGGCTGTCAAAGTCTCAGAAACTGAGGTTATAGACAGTGACAATGAACATAAAGACGTCTACAGCATCTAATGCTGAAGGGATCATATTTATTGAAAACATTTTCATGCCATTTCTGTTCTAATTCTGACATTGAATGAGCAATGATTTAAGAATTTGTAATTACTTATAAATTCAATGGGTCAATTCACAAGTAAATAGGCCATTCTCGGTGTATTTTTTTGCTTATTAAGATCAAAATCTTTATGTTTTCTAAACTAATCTCTTATTCTACTCTCCTAATGTCTTATTGCTGATATTCTAAAAAATCTCATTTGGCCTCTCCATTCTACCTAATCTATTCTGCACACCAAGTGATGACTCATACTCACCACTGTTGTTATTATATTTTAACAGTCTCGCTTAGGCACAGGGCTCAAGCTTTACATGATCAGGTTTTGGTTCAATTATTCACTCACTACTTCTGCTCCAAACAGTGAAAATTTACCAGTTTGCAGAAATAATACGCAACAGTTTTTGTATCCATGGTCTCAGCCATCTCATTCGATCAGACTGGCATCCCTGCTGTTTTCACTGCTGCTTCAAGCTCCATTTTGTTCCAAAGCCTTGGATATATTTTATCCCCCGTTAATTGGTCTCTTCTCTGTACTTGTAAAGTGGTATTTGTGCCACAAAAACAATTCACCACAAATATATAAACTTTACTGCCCTCTAATTCAAATGAATGCTGGTGTCTTCTATGTAAACACAAATTTTGTGAACTCTGTCGAATCAAGATTTTTTTCATTTATCTGTGTTTGACCTACAGAAGATGTTTAATAAATGTTTTTTGCTTCATTTGTTATTTTGCTTATACATTGCTTCTGTTTTTTTAAACAATGAAGTATTTTTTTTCATTTGCTTCTATATCTAACCCATTAATGCTAAAACGTTCCACTTTAAAAACACTATGGCAAAATTATTTTAAAGACAGTAAAAGTAGATGAATGAGGCAGTTATAAGAATGTTTCAAAAATATTTATGAATCTGAACATAATACTAAGCAAATAATTGTATTTTGAAATGGCATTGAGGTTATTGAAATATATAGGAATAAATGTAACAAAAGATGCACAAAATGCGCTCTGAAAACTATGAAAAATGTTGAAAGAAATTAAAAATAATTTAAATAAATAAAAAATCCATATGAATGAATCAGAAGACTTAAAATTGTTAAGATGGTAATGCTCTGTAAACTGATGATAGGTCTAATACGACCTCCATCAGAATCCCAACGGGAGTATACTCATCAATCTAATTCCAAAATTTATGTGGAATACGAAATGTGCCAGAAATAAGGGAGTTTCCAATTTCTCCACACTGTTGCCGCAGGGGTCTCACAGAAAAGCCATGTTGCGAAGAATAAGCACGCTTATTGAAATTGTGTTTTAAATAAAGGTGACCATCTGCTCGCTCAGGCAAGATGGCGAGCTTCTTTATTTGCAGTTGGCTTATATAGGGAATTTTGTACATGAGCACAATGCAGCAATGACATCATTGATCCATTTAAACAGCTAATGACCACCCGCCCTGTAAGTAGCTCCTCCCTGGTAATCTGATAATCCACCCAACATACACCTTTAGGCATAACCCTTTCAATATAAAATGGTTTAATATAACTTAATGAAGAACATGTTGTCAGTTATTACTCTCTTTGATCTTACCTGATGAAGCCTAAGGCTATGGGGGAAAGAGATTTAGGTGTTTCACCTATACCACACACTCACTAGAAATAGTTACTGTCTCTTGTTTATTACAGCCATCCTAGCAGGTATGAAGTGGCATCTTATCATAGTTCATAAACGAGTGTTATTATAAACTGACACATAATTTTACATATAATTTCTTAGGATTTCTATTTAGACTGCATTTAATAAAAACAATAAAAAATTATATTATCTGATTATCAAATCAATCATCATGCAGTAGTTTTGTATTATTTGTTAATGTCCATTGCATCAGGGTATCTCTCTCTCTCTCTCTCACACACACACACACACACACACACACACACTTAGTCTGGCTAAAGGGCTATCAACTACATGGAGGTTTACAAAGAATTATCTTTCGATACAGGTTACTTTATTTTGTTATTTAGCTTTTGGGGTTTTTTATTATTTCTTTTTCTTCTTGCTTTAGGAAAATTTATTCTGCTTCTTATATTTTCCTAGAGTAAAGCTTAGATTACTAATTTGATAACTTCTTTCTCTAATACTTGCATTTAGCTCTAGAAAGTTCTCTTTAAACATTCCTTTCACTGCATCCCTATGATTTTCTAGTGACATTTTTGTTTTAATTTAGTTAAAGATATGTTTAAATTTCTCTAGAGAATTCTACTTTGTCATATGGGTTATATTATAATTGATTTGTTTAAATTCTAAATATTTTCAGATTTTCCAGCTATCTTTCTTTTCAATCTGTTTAATTTCATTGTTATCTGTGAACATAGTTTAAATCATTTTTATACTTTTATGTACGCCAAGGTGTGTTTTATGGTCCAGAATGTGAGTATTTTATGTAGGCTGGAGAAGAATCTGCATTGTGCTGTTGTAAGTGAACTCTTCTATAAATATCAAATTGATCAAGTTGATTGATAGTGCCGTTCAGGTCATGTTTTCTTGCTGATTTTCTGCCTGATTGATCAATTACTGACAGAGGCATGTTGACATTGCTAAATCTAATATTGGATTTGTCTCTTTCTGCTTTTGATTCTATCAATGTTTACCTCCTGCATCCAGAAACATCTGGATGTTTCTTTTAGATATACACATTTTAAAGATTGTGTTGTCTTCTTGGTTAATTGACTTCTTTCTCTTTAAACCTGTAGCAATAATAATGAAAGCTCCTTCGTAAAAAGTTAATATAATTACTAATCCAGCTTTCTGTTAATTAGTATTCATGATATATCTTTTTGTATTTCTCTGCTTTTAACCCATCTGAGTCTTTAAAGTGAGTTTCTTACAGATAACATAGTTCCATCTCTTCATTCCCAGTGACAATCTCCATCTTTTCCTTGGATTTATGTAGATCATCCACATTTTCAGTGATTATTAACACATGAGGTATAACAATTAAATTCACAACTCATCCTAGAGAGAGTTACATAGCTGACTGCTGAGCATGACTGCTGTCACCTGCAAAGTACTCCCTTTGGGAAGCTATGTGCCCATGCCAGTGCCTAGTCCACCCTTCAAAGCAAATTTGGAACTCTTTTTATGGAATGGCTGTCAGAGCCATGTTTGTATTATTCTTGTGATCCTGGACATCATCAAAATATCTTCCTTTAAATATTTCCTTTTATTTTTGGGCAAATAACAAAAGTTACTGAGTGTCAAATCAGGTGAGTAGGGAGGGTATTCCAGTACAGTTATTTGATTGCTGGATAAAACCACCCTCACAGACAGTGCTGCACGACCTGGTGCATTGTCTTGATGAAAGAGCCACAAGTTGTTGGTCAAGCGTTTCAGTTAAGGGCTCGGCGCCTGTGGCTCAAGTGGCTAAGGCTCCAGCCATATACACTTGAGCTGATAGGTTGGAATCCAGCCTGGGCCTGCCAAACAACAATGATAATTTCAACAAAAAAATAGCTGGGCATTGTGGCAGGTGCCTGTAGTCCCAGCTACTTGGGAGGCAAAAGCAGGAGAATCACTTCAGCCCAAGAGTTGGAGGTTGCTGTGAGCTGTGATGCCAGGGCACTCCACCCAGGGTGATAGCTTGAGGCTCTGTCTCCAAAAAAAAAAAAAAAAATAGATTTTCAGTTAAGATTTTTGTGACTTTAGGGCTAGGTGCAGAGGCTCACACCTGTATTCTCAGCACTTTGGAGGCCAAAGTGGGTGGATTGCCTGAGCTCACAGGTTCAAGACCAGCTTGAGCCAAAGCGACACCTCACCTCTAAAAAAAGTAGCTGGACATTTTGGCGGCACCTGTAGTCCCAGCTACTTTGGAGGCTAACCAACAAATCTTGACCAAAAACTTGTGGCTCTTGTATCAGTACAATGCACAAGTTCACACAGCACTGTCTGTGAGGGAGTTGTTAGCCAGTAAACAAATAACTGTATCAGAACAAGAAAATTGCTTAAGCCCAGGAGTTTGAGGTTGCTGTGAGCTATGATACCATAGCAATCTACCAAGGGCAACAAATGAGACTCTGTATTAAAAAAAAAAAAAAGACTTTTATAACTGTTTCTATTGGTGTTTACTTGGTCTGTTATGCTTTTTGCAGTCAGCCAATGATCCTAGCACACAATTCTACAAATTTGGGGGATGTTTTTATTAGTTCTGCTTGCTACCAGCTATCCTCACCTCTCTTCACCAGTGATGCTTTCTCTGCCCTCACAAAAAATGTTTAATTATTTTCTACACTGCCATTTTCTTCATGAATTTGTGGGTGAGACAGGAAGCTTGCAGGTAGAAATGAGAGACATTCTCATCCACCAGCTGGAGTTTGGCTCTGCCAGAGCCAATAAACTTGAACTAACATGTCCTTGATTTTACTTCCTCTCTTCTCAAGTTTAATGAGAAATTTGCATATCCATTACTCTAATTCAATCTCTGACATTGTTTTCATGGCTCACAAAAACACACAATAACAAATAACAAATGTCACTCAGCAAGACACCATTACACCTTGACATGAGCACAGCTGTGAGACACTGACAGATAGTATACCAAGGTTATGAAACATTTCTGAGTTGTTTGTACAGTGCTGCCAACTTAAGTTCATGATAGTACATTCCTGAACATAATTGTGAGACCTTGAAGTTGTAATGATATCTACTATGTTTGTGACAGTTTTCTATTGCTTACATCGTTGCATTTATAATCACCTAGTTCACAATTTCAATCTTTGCTTTTTCTTTATATCATTTAGGAATATGAAAAAATATATGTAATTTTATATAACATATTTATGTTTTCATTTCTTCCTCATCCATTGGCCCCCTCCCTTTCTTTGTGTAGGATAGATCCAAGTTTTGACAAATCTTTATCTTTCTCTCTGAACTTTATCATTTCTTGTAGAAGTTTCTGCTCTCTCATTTTTTTTTTCATTTTTCTGAAAATATTTACTTCCTCTCCTATTTGAGTGGTAGTTATGTATTTTTCTTACCTAGGATTTTAAGTTAGATTTTCTTTTCTTTTTTTGTCTTTGAAGTTTTAAATATTTCATTCTATTTTCAACTTCCTTGTATGGTTTGTAACAAGAAACCTGTAATTCTAATCTTTGTTTTGCTGTAAAAATGGAGTTTCTTTTATGTTTAATTTTCCAAAACTTTTTATTTTCTTTGCTTTGAATATGATATGCCTAGTTCTGACTCATTTTGTATTTATTCTGTTCATTGTTTTCTGAGCTTCCTGAATCTGTGGTTAGGTGTTTGCTTTAATATTTGAATGCTCTTTGCCATTATCATTTCTAATATTAATATATTTTTCTGCCTTTTTTTTCTCTTTTTCTTATTCTGACCACATAGATTTTTGGTATTGTCCTATAGTTCCTGGATGCTTTGTTTGTAAAGAGCTTATTTTAGGTTGTGGTTGGTCTTTATTTAATACCTTTTGTAGACATCTATGCCAAAAAATTCACATTCTAGTGGCCTTGCTCTCTCTCCTGCTGCTTTGGGGTTCTGGGAACACATTTTCTTAGAGAGAGTTGTGTGTCAGAGGTCTCACAGGGCTTGTCCATTGTTGTTATACTTTGGGGTGTAGGGGTGAGGTTTACGGATTTTGTGGTGGTAGATTTTGAGGGAAGATGAAGTGTTTTATATTCTTCAAAATAAATTCCAGTCTTTCAGCATACCTCTTTGGGAGTAACATTCACAAATGTTTCTCCAGTATGGTATATTTCTTATCCCTAGCCCCTTCACACTTCTCTGACTGCAATTTTCCTAGACCCCTGTTGACTATGGAGTATTTTTTGTTTTGTTTTTATTATTATTATTATTTTATTCTCCTTATAGGTGAGATAGGAAGCTTGCAGGAAATTGAAATAGGAGACATTCCTGTCCACGAGCTGGATTTAGGCTCTGCCAAAGCCCTTTCTTTTGAAGATTGCATTTTTGTTATGTAACTCTGTGCATATTTCATAGTTACTTTTCCCTTCATCTTGCCAGAAGTATACTCAGGTACCTGCATTTAGCAGCCTTTCTCACTGATGATTCATACACAAACTAAGCTAAAAGAATAACAGTGAGAAAGTTCTAGAGAAGCATTGTAGTAGTGTAGCAAGGTTTTAGAACTATTTTGTTCTTCTTTTATCTATATTAAAGAATGATTCATTTGACTTCAAGAGCCAGATGTTTTTATTATTTCAACAACTTAAATTTCTATTCTTATCATAACTAAAAGAAAAATAAGAAGCTCGTGAAATGGAAAAAAGAAGCAGTAACAGGGAGATGTGACCAAAAGCAATCACATATTGTTAGCATCTGCGAGGTTGAGTTTGAATGTTGTTCTCCAAGTCTCTTAACTGATTATATTTTGTCTCCTATGCATTTTAATTAATGCTTTTTCTGAAATAGTGATGCATTTTCTAATATTCAGATGATGCTTCCTAATTTTTCAACATTCGGTCCTAGCTATTTTTACCCTGCAGGGTTTCTTTCAGCTTAGTCGGATTATATTATTAACATATGACCCAGTGCACTTCTATTTTGAGAAAACATCCTTTTATGGACTTCTACTGGGATATTGTTAAATACTTTATGATAAGGCCACCACCAGAAGAAATTATTCAGAAACAGTTTAGAGATGTGAAACCCTTGCCTAATGCAATCTTAGAGTACCAAGAGAACAAAGCATATCTTAGTATGTGCTTGGCATACAGTCAAAGAAACTGTGTCAAATAAGCTTAATTTTGTGTGAATCTCAAAACTTTCTCCATGAAACAACATTTTTTTCCATTACCCAATATAAAAAAGAACTTTCATTTAGTTTTAGAGATTATTTTTCACCTTGTTTTTCTTTTTTCTTTTGCAGCAGTTGGACATGCAGTGAGGTACCACATCATAACTTTTCAGTAAATGACAAACTTTATATATTATTATACTGATAGTCCCATAAGAACATAACAGAGCTATTATTACCCTTCAAGATCTTCCAGTGTGACAAGATGTGGAGGTAATCTTGATAATCCTGTATGTATAGTAATGTGTGTGTTTGTGTTTTAGTTTATAAACATAGTTTAAAAGCAAAGGATAAATTTAAAAAATAAAAGTAGAAAAAGCATGTGCAATAAGAATTAGAAGAAAGAAAATAGTTTTGTTCAACTGTATAACTTGTTTGGTTTTAGCTAAGTGTTCTTTTTTATTATTATTTTGTTTGTTTGTTTTTGAGACAAAGTCTCACTCTGTCACCCTGGGTAGAGTACCATGGTATCATAGCTCACAGCAACCTCAAACTCTTGGGCTTGAGCAATCCTCTTACTTTGGTCTCCCAGGTAGCCAAGAGTATAGGCATGCACTACAACGCCTGGCAATTTTTTCTATTTTTTAATAGAGACGGGGTATCACTCTTGCTCAGGTTAGTATCCAGCTCCTGAGCACAGGTGATCGCCTCAGCCTCCCAGAGGGCTAATGTTATAGGTGTAAGCCACCTCGCCTGGCCTAGCTAAGTGTTCTCACAAAAGAGTCAAGGTTAAAAAACATGTAAAAATTGTAAAGTAAAAGAAATTACAGCAATCTCAGGTTAATTTATTATCAAGGAAAGAAAAGTATTTGTAAATTAAGTATAATCTCGATGTACAGCATTTTACAGAGTGTACAGTAATGTAGACTGTGATGCCCTTGGCCTTCACATTCACCAGCTGCTCGTTCACTGGCAGACCCAGAACAACCTCTAAAATTGTAAGTTCCATTCATGGTAAACTGCTTATACAGTTGTACCATTTTTTATCTTGAGACCATATTCTTGCTGTATTTTTTCTGTGTTCATATGTGTTAAATACCACTGTGTTAAAATTTCCTGTGGTATTCAGTACAGTAGCATGCTGAACAGACTTGTGGCCTAGGAACGATAGGCTATGATATATAGCATGGGTGTAACAAAAGTCTGTGCCATCTAGGTCTGTGTAGTGGACTTTATGATGTTTGCACAATGAGGAAATTGCCTATATGCGATTTTTTAGAATGTATACTAGTCGTAAGCAATGCATGATTATACTTCACTTCTTCACCACTGAAATAAGTTTTCTGAATTCTGTACTAATTACTTAAAGATGCAGAAGGTAGCATTCCTGTTCTGCTAAGCAGAGGTTAGTTAGTTGTACATATAGGAGGTTTTTATTCAACAAAATCTGCTTAATTCATGTTGTGCTAAATGGAATATATGGGGGCTGTTCAATTTAACTAAGTAGTTCTCAATGTCACTTCAGAAAACACTAAAGGACCAAGAACTCTTCCTTAAATTTTACTTATAACAACTAGAGGGGAGGAAAAGATTATGGAACACCCCATTGAATAACTCTTAAAAGATCCAAAATGCTTCAAATGTCATGCCGACTTAGTGGTTCCTATCGGGACATAGTGGCTTTAAATTAGTGCAAAACTAGACACATGTCCCAAGCTGACACCAGATTTAAGTGCACATATTCCTTGGAGTTTATAAATCCTTGTAGGTCACTTAGTTAGCATATTTGGTCAACTATGTTCACATGTCATCCAATTCTTAGTATCTCCTGATCATAGAAACATGCTTTCTGTCCATTCATTTTGTATTTGGTCATCAACTAAATAAAAATATATAAAATATTCCTTCTATGTCAAGCCATGTGACAAACAGAAATGACAAACACATGGCTTCTGACTCCTAAAGAATCTTACTGTTGAGAGAGTTTAAAGCTTATAATAAGAATTCAGAAAGGTGTGGAAGGTTATGCCTCTTGTCTGAGGTTTCATTAATGAGAGAAATACAGCTAAGGTTCAATTTTAGGCTTTCTGACAAAAAAACATTTAGATAAATTATTTTGAGGAAAAGATATATATTTGAGGAAGTAATTCAATACCTGTTTCTCACTTTCTGTGCAGACAATTCTCTATTAGATAATCCATCTGCCCCTCGTAACCTCATTCATTTCTCCCCAAGGCTGGAGTTAGGACTTAGACAATTCGCCAGTTAAAGAAAGAAACCAGGCCTGAGTTGCTCAACTTTTCCCTTTCATGGATGACAGCCGCCTGGAGAAAATAAATAAGCTTTTCTATTTTCCTACACTAAAGTTTTCCAGGGAGAAACCTCCGCACAATGGCATTTGCAGTGTTGCTTATAACTCGGTGACTGTTTTTTTCTCAATTACTCCCATCTCAGGCAGAAAACAGAGAAAGAAATAATTCATTGAGCCCCGAGTTCCCAAAATACCATCTCTCAGTATGTTTGACACATCTGGGTTTACTTTCTTGCCCCTACTTCTTTGATGAGATTAGATTAATAATTTGGCTCTTCTTCAGCATCTGGTTACTGGAACCAAAAGCAAAAGCAGATTCACGACTCCCATCCCTCCCACAAGAGACACGTGGGAATTTCACCCAGTCCATGAGTGGTCTTGGGGCCAGGGACCAAACTCACTGCATAAATCGCTTCATTTTCCTCTAGCTTTGCCATTGCTGCAGGGGATCCCTATAAGTTAAAGGCAAACTTGGTATGTTTCTCTTTGGGGATGTTGTGGGTGAAATTTCTCTGAACTGTCCTGATGCAAGAGCAAACAAGAGATCAGCTTTAATTACTTTTTGTTCTCATTTTATGTAGATGACCCAAGTTTTAAAATAGCTGAATTTGTTATCTGGATTATTATGAAGATATGGTATTTTAATAAATAATTTGAATGGATTTGATATAAAACCACTAAATGTAGTCTTGTCTATGTATTTAGATAGCATTTTAACTTCAGGCCAACCTTTAAATTGATGTCTGATTTGATGGAAACCAAGCTAAAAAGAAGTAACTCAATCTTTCCCACAGTTAGTTTGGTCAATTTTAGCGCTATGGCTGAATGTTTGTGCCTCTCCAATTCATGTTTTGGGACATAATGCGCAGTTTGGTGGCGTTGACAGGCAGTCCTTTTGGGAAGTGACTAAGTCAAGAGTTCCCCACACTCATGAATGAGATTAGTGCCTTATAAAGAGGCTGAAGGAAGGAAGTTTGCCCTTCCTGCCTTGAAGACAGAGTTAAAATGTTCCACGTATGAAGAGTGAGCTCTCACCAGACTGAAACTGCTAGCATTTTGATTTTGTATTCCCCAAGCTTCAGAACTGTGAGCAATACATTTCTTTTACTTATAAATTACCCAATCTAAGGTATTTACTGATTCCAGCAGAAATGAGCTAAGATATGCAGTCTTCTTTTTCCCCAAAGATACTGTACTAGATTTCTTGCATCTAGTGATATTATTAATGATATTAATTACATTATTTTTAAAGTTTCAATTTTGGACTTGGAAATAAACCGGAAAAAGCCTAAGAATACACCATTATGGGATGGAAGGAAAGCCAATTGGGCTGCAGTATAAGGAGAAAACCAGGGATAAGTCTGGGGCAGGCAAGACCCATAAGGACTCAAGTGTTTTAACACTCTATTTAAGGACTTTTGTTGTTGTTTTTATCTCTGTAACAGTAGGAAACCAATGAAGGTTTTTAAGAAAAGGAGGGATAGAATGATAGTAAAGAAATCAATAATGAAGTAATTTTTTATTGATGAATTATTACAGTTTGTAAAATGAAAAGAATATTTATCTTTATATCCTTAAAATTTCATCTAGTAGATAAAATAATGTGATGGCTAAGAGATCTTAGTCCACCTCCTACTGCCCATTGCTAGATCTATATCAGTATTAAAATATGATAAGACAAATACAAAACAGAGTTTTATTTATTCTCTACAGACCAGGGAATATCCATGTGTTAGAAAGAGACTGTTTTGACCCAATATTTGAAGACAGGAAGGAATAAAATAAGGGAGATAGTCCAGGTAGCCTGTGTGGACCTCATTCCATCATTCCTTGAAGGGTTTTAAGAGAACAGTTTATGTTTCCCTGATGACGAAAAAAAATCCCACCTGGAACTTTCAATGCCAAAATTTCCAGCCAGTCCTCCCTGAAAACCTACATTTGCCCCCCGATATTCCCAGATAAGGATCCCAAAGTTTCTATATCTTCTCTGAAAAAGGCTTTCCTCACTGAAACAAAAAAGTTAAGATTTTTGAAAACCAAATCCAGAGTCTTTTATCTTGTGAGTGGCTGAATTATAATACTTATTCAATTCCAACCTTGCAGGATGGTTTCATTAAAGGGAAGGCATTAACTGGGAAAGAATTAGATTTTAAAAATCGGAATAGGGACAAAAGGACAGATAATTATGTCATTGCTGGACACTGAACCCCTAAATTCAGATCAATCTTCTTTACACTAAAAGTCTTTTTACCCCTGCCTGAGAAGTGTAGCCCTCCACTGCCAAAAGAACCAGTAATGACCTCCTCGGAGGAAGTCATCTTGTAAGATATGACTGGTTCTATTACTAACCTATTCCTGACACAGCATTTGCTTCTATATCTACAATAAGATTCATGTCCCAGCAGACCCCAAAGAATCAGGTAAAAAAGTGTGGTCAATGAGGAGATGTTTGATGCACCAAATTGCTACATGACTTTTCCAAGTTTCACGAAGCATAAATATAGGAAATATTTCTGGGAATAGATATCATGGGTATAGGTAATGTTGAAAGGAACTTAAAGTTAGATCAGGGCAAATTTACTAATAGGGCCAACCTATTCAGAGATTCGATATTTTAGCTTATGGGGTTAGCAAGAATATGAGTAGTTGGTTGGCTAAAATGTGGAACAAAGATGGCCTATATGACATGAAATTCAAATGTCAGAAATTTCTTAGTAAACTATCTGGAAGGTACCCATTGGCTTAGGGAAATCGTAATTTTAGAATGTATTACTTTGTATGATGTCAAAGTAATGGGAGGGTCCAGAGAACACAAGTTTCATTACAACTGGGAAAACTGAATTTTAGAGCTTTGTGGTCCCTCTTCTCTGTAGTTCAGAAATCGCAATGGGAACTGTTTCTATCAAATTACATATTAATGGAGTAATAGGCTCTCTGAGGACGGGGGAAAATGGCAGTGCTAAATCTCCAAAGACAAGGTGAGTACAGTTTGTGTTTTATACATAGGGAGCTGAAACAGTAATCGGAATAGTCTGCCTTGTAGAGATCTATGACTTTCCCTAGTCCATTATGGTATGTTTAGAGAATAAATAGGTAAGCAGTCTGCTAATTCTTAATTCATCCTTATAAGCAGGAGAGTCCCAGTTCTATTGTATAGAATTCCTGCGTGATTCTCCAAAACAGAGTCATGACCCTACAGAAATACTCCAGCCAGAATTTGGAATGAAGCGAGTTCAGGTAACTTTGGGAAGAACCTTGCTACACAGCTGAAAACTCATCCTGGTACTCTTTCATAATCATTTTCCTAGTGGTACGATGATGGCTGTAATCCACAAAAGCCCAGTAGAAACCACAAGAACTGCCTCAGCCTAGGAAAATAGTAAATCAAAAGCATTCTTGGAAGGACTTTAGAGATTTGTGTCACCATCAAGGATTTAAAAGGTACTGAGTGATCACCACACATGCTTTCAAATTATCTACCTGGTTTGTACAGAAACAGATAGATCTTGGAGAATGGCACTGAAATGTCGTCAACTTAATCAGGCAGCTTATGCAATTACAACTTCCCTTTCATATATAGTTTCATTACTTGTGAAAATTAACACATGCCCTGGTAATTGATATGCAGCTATTATTATTAATAACTTGACCTTTCCCCCCCTCCGTACCTATTAGTAATTACCAACAGAAGCCATTTGTTTTCAGCTGGCAAGGTCAGATACACACACTCGCTGTCCTCTGTTAGGGGAATGTCAACTCTCTTGCTCATAATTTAGTTCAAAGGGAACTTGATTACTTTTCTCTTCCATAAGACATCATAATGGTTCATTGCATTGATAATATTATGTTGATTGAACCTTGTGAGCAGAAAGTAACAATCATTCTAGATATATTGGCAAGATTATTTGCATGCCAAAGGGTAGGTCAATCTGGAAAACATTCAAGGGCTTTCCACATCAGTGAAATTTCAGGGTATGCTGAGATATCCATTTTACAGTAAAGGATATGATTTTGCTTTTTGCCTATCATGTCACTAATAGAGAGGTATGATGCTTTAGTGGTCCTCTTTGGACTTTGGAAGCAACATATTCCTCATTTGGGCCTACTAGTCAGGACTATTTTCTGAGTGACCCAAAAAGGTACCAGCTTTGAGTGGAGCTCCAAAACAGAATGCTTTGCTACTGGCCCAGGCTGCTGTGCAAGCTGCTCTGACATTTGTTAACTGAAAAAGAGGAAAGTCAAATCCTGCCTAATTTACAGATGGTTTGTGTGGCATTCAGGCCAGACCAGAAAGTGCTGCAGCATTCTGGTCTCTTTCCGGGGCATCCCTAAAAGACAATGGGGAAAGGAATTTCTCTCACATTGGACAAAAATTTTATTAGTGCACCCGGTTGTTTATTTTGTTTGGAAGGAGAAATGGATAGCAATAAATATTTATAGTAATTCAATGGCCATGGCCAATCATTTCTCTAAATTGCCATAGAGTAGAAAGGAACATAATTCAAAATAGGTGACAAGGAAATCTAAGGCAGAAGTATGTGATACCCTACTATGAATGGACAAGGAATTTAAACAACTTCGTTTCTCATGTGAATGCTTGACAAAAGGTGACCTCAGAAGAAGGGGATTTACATACTCAGGTGACTAGGATGGCCTGTTCTGGGGATACCAGTTATCCTTTTACCCAGCAATTTCTATCACTGTGACATGGGCTCATGAACAAAGTGGCGTTGGTGGCAAGGATGGAGATGCTGCATGGGATCAAGAACATGCACTTCCACTCATCAAGGTCAAATTGGTGCAGCCACTGATGAATCTGCACCTGCCAGCAGTAGAGACCCACACTGTGTCTCTGATACGGGGCCATTCACTTGAATGAACGTTAGCTAACTTTTGGCAGATTCATTAAAATGAACCACTTCCATTGCGGCAGGGGCTGTGTTTTGTTCTTGCTGCAGTAACACTCAGGTATGTCTTTGGCCTCCCCACATATAATATTTCTGCCCAAACTGCCATTTATAAAATTACAAAATGCCTTATCCATTTTGATGGTGGCCCTCCCAGCATTGTTTATAATTAGGGAACCACTTCACAACAAATGAAGTTTTCCAATGGGGTAATGCTCATGTAATTCTTTGGTTGAACCATGTTCCCCAACATCTTCAACTAGCTATCTTGATAGAATGATGGTGTCTTCTTATGAAAACTAAGTTAAATTTTTAGCTTGAGGGTAATACCTTCCATGCTTGGACACACATTGTATATCTTCTAAGTCAGCCATTCTCAACCTGTGGGTTGCGACCCCTTTAGGGGTTTAATGACCCTTTCACAGGGATTGCCTAAATACATCCTGCATCTCAGACATTTACATTATGATTCATAACAGTAGCAAAATTACAGTTATGAAATAGCAATGAAAATAATTTTATGGTTGGGGGTCACCACAACGTGAGGAACTGTATTAAAGGGTTGTGGCATTAAGAAGGTTAAGAACCACTGTTTTAGCTAATTAACATACAATGATGTTCCTCTCACAGACAGAATTTATGTTTTTAGGAAACACGGACTAAAAATTCAATTTTTTTTTTCCATTATCAGCCTTAGAGACTCACTGAGACAATGTTTTACTTTTGTTCCCATGACGTTAGAATCTATTAATTTAGTCATCCTAGCACCAAAGGGAGGAAAAGTTGAATGAGGACACATCATAATGATTCCATTGACAAGGACGCCGGCATTGCCACTTGGTCACATTAGATGCTCAATTTTATCTTTTTTTTTCTCTTAATTGGCATCTATTAAAGTGATGTTATGATTTTTATCCTGAATCCTATGAATGTACTTCAACACACTTATTGGTTTATATATGTTGAATCATCTTTGTGTCCTTGGGATGAATCCCATTGGATAAAGGTGAGTGATCTTTTTAGCGAATAGTTGAATTTATTTTGCTGGTATTTTGTTGCAGATTTTTGCCTTTAATGTTCATTAAAAGTAGTGGCCTGGGATTTTCTTTTTGTTATGTCTTTGCTTGTTGGTATCATTGTCTTAGTAGAAGGAGTTTGGAAATATTTCCTCATCTTCGATTTTTGGAATAGTTGAAGTAGAATTGATATTCTTTAGAATAGGTTCTTCTTTAAATGCTTAGTAGGATTCAGCAGGAAAGGCCTCTGGCCCAGAACTTTTCTCAGATGGGAGATATTTTTACTGCTTATCTCATTACTTGTTATCGATCTGTGCAGTTCTTCTGTTTCTTTATGGTTCAATCTTCTATGTGCCCAGGAATTTATCCATTTTTTCTAGTTTTCACAATGTATTAGTGCATAGGTTTTTTATAGCAGTCTCTAAGGAACTTTGATTTTTCTGTGGCACCTGTTGTGATGACACCTTTTTCATTTATCTTATTTGTTGGGATACTGTTTTCTTTTTCTTACTAAGACTAGCAGAAGACTGTCTTCTTTGTTTTGTATTTAAAAAAAGACTTTCAGCTTTTTTATTGATTTTTATCTTCTTAGTTTTAATTTATTTTGTATCAACTTTGATTTTTATTGTTTCCTTCTAATAACATTGGGTTTGATTGGTTTTCCTTTTCTAGTTCTTTGAGGTGTATTATTAGGTTAGCATTGTTTTCTTTTAGATTGAGGTACTACCTTTAGCATTTCTTTTTTTTTTTTTTTTGCCAGGGCTGGGTGTGAACCAGCCACCTCTGGTACGTCAGGCCAGCGTCCTTCTCCCTTGAGCCACAGGCACCACCCCCTTTAGCATTTCTTGAAAACCGGGCATGGTGGTGATGAAGTCCCTCTGCTTCTGTTTTTCTGGAATAGTCTTTATTTCTCTTTCATGTTTGAAAGACAGCTTTAGAAAGTACAGTATTCTCAGAACTTTGTTTCCTTTTTCAGTGCTTTGGATATCTCATCCAGTTCCCTCCCAGCCTGGGAGGTTTCTGCTGAGAAGTCTGCACTGAAGCTGGACATACCAGGGCTCCTCCCTGTTGTTTAGTTCTTTGCTTTGCTCTCACTACTTTTGGGATAATCTCTCTGCCATTTACTTTTGATAGTTTGGTTTTTGTATACCTTGGGGTAATATATTTTGGATTGAGTCACCTTGGTGTTCTCTGGCCTTTTTTTACCTGGAGATTCATATCTTTCCTTTGGTTTGGAGAGTTCTCTATTGTTCCATCTTTGATTAAGTCGTCTATCTCTATAGGTTTTCTACTCCCTCTTCAAGGCTAGAAGATTTGTTCTTTTATGGACTATTTTATATATCTTGTAAGGTTTCTTCATGCTTTATTATTCTTTTCTTTTACTTATTTTCAAATAGTCTTTCTTTGAGCTCACTAATTATTTTATAGCCTTGCCTTATTTGTACTCATCCTTTGTCAGAGCGCTTTCCAATAATTCAAAAGTGAGTGAATATTGAGTTTCCCAGATCCACTGCAGCCATTTTACCACTAGAGAGTACCCTAAATCAAATTATGCTGTGACTCTCATAAACTCTGAGATACCCAGCCATGATGAACTTGGAGAACAGAAAGAATTCCCTCGGTTTCCAGGAAAAGTACCTTGCTGTCTTTTCTCTCTTTCCACAATATGGATAGGACCTTTATCCACACTAGGCTCCTAAAGTTGGGGGAAACGTAACATGAACAATCCTCCCATGGCCACTTCAACTGGCACCACACTGGGATGTAACCAGAGCCCACAGCCTTCCCAACCAACACGTTACTGGGGCTTGCCCAAGGCCAGCTGCTACTGTTGCCTGATTTCTCCTGAATTTTGTTCAAGGCCCAAGGCCGTTTTAGTCAGCAGGTGGTGAAGGTAGCTGTGACTTGGATCTATCCCATTCAGACAGCAGACTCCCTTCCAGCTCAGGGTGAGCCTAGAAGTGCCATTTGGAAGCAATAACCTAAAATCTGGGGCTTCAGGACCTGCATGTGCTGTTTTCTTGCTATGGTCAGATGATCATCAGGTTGCATGAAAGGGTACCCTGTACTTTTACATTTCCTTACCCCAAGTGGAAGGGTTTTTTCACTATGCTGCTGCATTGTCTAGAATTTGGGAAGGGGTGATACAGAAACTTCATGGATGCTGCAGCTGAAGTCACATTGATTAGCACTACATCCCACCCCCTCTGAGACCAATGCAGCACTGGGGCTCACCAAAGGACCTGGCTGCCACTGAAATGTATTTGGGTCAACAATCTCCTTAGTTGGCTTGCAGTGAAGTGGACCAGGACTTGTGTTTATTCCACGAGGCCAATAGATTCCCCTGTGGGACAGGGCAGGTCTAGGAGCTCTGTTAAATAGTCATGGGCCTGGAATCAAGGGCTATGGGCTTCTATGTACATTTACATAGGGCCTGGTGCTATGTATATTTTACTGTGATGAGTCTATTACTGAATTTCAAGGCAAATACTTATCACACTTCCTTCTTCCTACAAGTAGACAGATGCTGTCTCTGCACTGCACAGCCTAAGGTTGGAGAAGGGATGGTATAGGGAATGTGAGACTATTCTTTTTTTCCCTCCTCAATAAGTCTTTTCTTATTAAGTTATAAACAAATACAGTAATCTCTCACCTGATTTAGTTCTCAGAAAGTGTTTCCTCATGTGAATAGTTGTACAATCTGACATACCTGCAGGGAACACTCAGTATTTTTAAAATGCCTCTTTTCTCCAATTTTATCTATAGCTTCAAGGTATAGAAATCAATCAAAATCTCAGCAGATGTTATTATAACAATAGACAAGCTGATTTTAAAATTCATATAGAAATACAAGAGATCTAAAATAGTCAACGAAGTTTGCAAGTAAAACACAATGGAAGGATTGACAAGACTTGGTTTCTATATATGTTTTAGAATAAATTGGCTGGTCTCTACAAAAGCAAACAAAATCTGGGAATATGATACTGACTACAGTGAATCTATTGATCAAATTAAAGACAGATGTTGTGTAATAATATAGTCATTATATTATTGACTTGCATGGCATATATCTCTATTTATTGAACTAGGGAATGACAGATATTTTCTGTAAGAATCAGACATTCAATATTGTAGGACTTTGGGGGACACATTTTTTTTTTTTTCTGTCTTAGGTAGTTCTTATAAATAGTTATTTCCTCTAAATGTGGAAGAATATTCTTAGGTTGTGGGACATACAAAGCAAGCTATAGACCAAATTCATCTACAAACCATAGTTTGCTAATTCTTGCTTTAGATAATTATAAGTGACACTTTACACTATTTGTACCTTTCAAGGAAATGGTCTTGTACATCATGATAAATGCATTAGTAAGATTACAATTTTGGCATTCTTTTAAATTCAATTTTCTTTCTGTGTCTCTGTAGCTAGTAAACAGAAGAACAAGTAATTATTGTACTGATTTTGTATTTCATACTTTGGTGATTTGCTTGTTACTTATTGTAGATGTTTTAAATTTTGGGACGGTAATAAGTAGGAATGTAAACCTGGGCTACTTCTTAACCTCATGGAGGAAGTACTTAAATTCAGCTATTTATTATAGTACTGTTGGTTTCTTCAACAGATGCTTTTGTTTTTTAATTTAGATTGAGGATTATTGGATCTATTCCAAAATCATTGAGAGTTTTTATCATAAATGGATATTGATTTTGCTTAAGCCTGTTGCTGTATATAATTAGATCAGCCTGTGATTGTTCTTTATTCTGTTAGTGTTGATTTATCTAGACTGGTTGTTGCTGTAATCAGACCCACTTGATTTTGATTTGGACAATGATTGGTTTTGCTTCTAAGTATGGGATTTATTGGCTATAATCTTATTACCTGGTAATGTTGTGATTTTTCAAAAAAATCATTGATTAAGTGATTTTAAATAGTTTCTATTTTGACCTCAAAATTAGTTAAGAATGTTTTTCCTTTCTTTATGTTCTAAAAGACTCTACAGTTTTTTTGTTGTTGTTGATAAAAGTTAAATATAGTTTATTATTGAAGGCATCTGGGCATGTGGTTTTATTTTGAAGAAGAAGCCCTTAATTCACCAATTATATATTTTAATACATATATAACATTATTTTGATTTTCAGATTCTTCTTAATTTATTTTGTGAATTATGTTTTTACTAGAAAACTACTTTGTCAGCTACATCATCTGATTCATTAGCATGAAGTTCTTTATTAAGTTTTATAGAAAATCTCTTGTGATTTTTTTCTTTCACTCCAGATATTTGTAATTTGTGTTTTCTCTTGTCTTTCCATGAACCACTCTGCCTATAAGTTTATAAATTTTATTACTTTTATAGAGAATCATTTTGTAGGTTTGCTGATTCTAACATTTCTGTGTTTTCTATATTATTATGTTTTCTGCTATTATATTTATTTATTCCTTCTGCATGTGCTGGATTTGTTATACCTAATATTTTAAAAAATTCTGAAATTTGTACATTTAAATTCCTATTTTTATACATTTCTTCTTTTACATATAACTTTAAAGGTATAAATATTTCCATATGCATGGTTACAATTGTATCTCAGACATTTTTACAGGTCTTGTCTCATTATCATCCAGTTTAAAATGTTTCCTAGTTTTCCTATGTCCTCTACTGTATGATTTTGAAGTTTTGTTTTTAATTTCCAAGTATAGGGGACTTTTTGAATATAATTTAATCAAAAATTTAATAGGATTTTTTTCATAATATTTTGGTGAATACTACATGAGTACTTAAGAAAATGTGTGTATACTTCAGGTATTGGATTTAGTATTTTCTGTATGCTAATTAGGTTTATTTAGTAATGGCTTTTTCAAATATTTTACAACATTTTTCCCCAAAAAATGGGCCTTCCTAGAGTAGGTAGATGGTTTGGTTAACTACTATTTTAAGGTGGTTTCAATGCATAATTAAATTTTATGTTCAAAGAGACAATAGGTAACTGAAATCAGGAACTGGATGCAAGTTCTTTTCCATATCATTTTCTTTTTTTTTTTTAATTAAATCATAGCTGTGTACATTAATGCAATTATGGGGTGCAATGTGGTGTTTTCATATACAATTTGAAATACTCTCATCAAACTAGTTAATGTAGCCTTCATGTCATTTTCTTAGTTATTGTGTTAAGACATTCATACTCTGCTTTTAGAAAGATTCACTTGTACCCTTATAAGATAAACCATAGAGGTGACCCCACCAATCACCCTCTCTCCACTGATCTACTCCCCTCCCCTCCCCCTCATTTTCTAAATCATCTTGTTTTGGAAGGCAGGGTAATGGGGGTAAAGGATTGTGTCTCAGAGGCAGGAAATTCAGACTAGATACACTCATTTCTAACCTAAGTAAATTTAAAAAGTGTGAATTGAAGTTATCCTGAAAATTCAAACGAACCGGAAAAAATCTTAGGAAGTTTATCATTCAACATTTCTTCTTTTTCTCTCAAATCTTTTTACTTTTAACCTTGTGCTTTTAAACATACTCCACTGAAAAAGAGAAAATATATATATTTTGCTGCCAACACTGTCTCTAACTCCTGATAGAGCTACCAATTTCCAAATTTTGTCCAAGCTTAATTCACAGATCTCTCAAATGTATTCTATAGGAAACTGGGCCCTCCAAAAAAATCCTATTTCTTCCCTGAATGTTAGAAAAAAAATCAGACTAATTGAAGTCTAGTGAGTTTTATTTCTACAGAAATAGAAACGATGGTCCATACAGAACTAGAAGCTAAGTCATTAATTACTACACAGTAACAGGTCCAGGTCTGGTCCAGCACTAGGAATTAATCAGAAACGGTGGCCCTTTGGACGTTCATTTGTTGCTATATCCTGGCTCTTCCAGCCTCCACGTCCTCAGTTGAGACACCTAATGAAAAGACTCTGCTTCAGAGGATCACAGAGGACAGAGATTATTAGTGTCTCTTAGTTGAACTAGAAAAAATTGAAATCAAAGTATCTGGATTGATTGGGTTGGCAGCCTTTGTTAATGGCAATAACACAATCTGAGCCAGTCACCTAAATGGGCAGCAGGGGAAGAAGCCAATTCAAAAACTGTAAGTACAAAGTCAAGACTTTGAAAAACTTCCAAAGAGAAGAAACGGAGAACGACAGTTCACGCAGATCAGTGAAAGGCTATTTTGGATGAATATAAACATAAAAAACTCTCTCTGGTAAGAGGTCTTCATAGTGTTTCATATGATGCACGGCCAAGCTAACACTGATGAAAGGATTGGGGACAGAGCTGACAAAAGTGGATCACCATTGCAGTAAATAGCATTTAAATATTTTCATGTTATCCTTGCTGGACAAATTTGTTGCACATAATTAAATTATACCAGGCCATCATGAAATGATTCCAAAAATTATATGTGATGCCAAGAACTCATTAAGGACTTTTGGTGTGAATCTAAGCTGGACTCACTTAAAGGCATTATCATTTTTCCACACTTAGGAAAAAATCTGAAATGTGAAAACAGAAAAGGACCTTAAACAAAGGGGCTTATTGTTTCCTGCAAGATATCCTTCCTAGTGTCTTCTTCTCGAGGCAGAGTTTGCTTACCTACAAGTATGTTTGTCTATGACTCTAAAAGCAATAGGAAAAAACAAATTTCTTAGGTCAGAGCCTTCAGAAAGGAGAGCAAGGTATCTTTGAGACAAAAATATTGGCATTGTGTGTGTATGTTTTGTATTTAATTCAAAGTTGTAAGTTTAAATGGAATCCTCCAGTTAGGTATTTCCTTTCCCTTCCCTTCCCCTTTCTCTTCCCCTTTGCCTTTTCTCTTTTCCTCTTCCCTTTCCCCTCCTCTTCTCTCCCCTTCCCCTCTCCTCCTCTCCCCTCTGCTTCCCCTCCCTTCCCTTCCTTTTCTTTGTTTTTTTCTTCTTTGTCTTCGCTTTTTCTTCTTTTCTTCTTTTTCCTTTTATTTTTCAAATAAAATTTCAGGTAGGAACCAAATATGCAAAGAGATTAGAGGCAACTGCTACAACTGATGCAGCGGTTGGGACACAGAGCTCTGTCCCCCGGTTATACCCACATGAGCTAGTCCATAAACTTGGGGCTCTGGGACACCATTTGAGGACTGTCAGAACTGAATCCTAGACTTAGGCAATACACAACTCACGACAAATCATATGTTTGGAAGGAGACACAAAATCCACACAAAAGAAGTTCATAAGGTTAACTAAGACCAACAGAGCCTGATATAGTTCGGAAAGTGATTAGCAGTGTTAACAGCACTAATCAGCCTTCCTCCTGTGGCAATTGAATAAAAATCCAGGTTCAGTCTGAGAGCTCTATTTTTTTCTTTTCTTTTTTTTTTAGAGACAGAGTCTCACCTTATCACCCTCTGTAGAGAACTGTAACATCACAGCTCACAGCAACCTCCAGCTCCTGGGGCTTAGGTGATTCTCTTGCCTCAGCCCCCGGAGTAGCTGGGACTACAGGTGCCCACCACAACACCCAGGTTGTTGCAGTTTGGCCGGGGCTGGGTTCAAACCCGCCACCCTCAGTATGTGCGTCCGGGACCCTACTCACTGAGCCACAGGCACCACCCAATCTGGGAGCTCTTATCCAGGCTTTTGTGTCAATATGGCTATGGAAGAGCAGAAAGTTATATAATATGAATTCAGAGAAACAACTGTAATGATGAATGACTCGAAATTGTATGAGGACATAGCAATAAGAACCTACAAAATTAGATGTCATATGTCAACATCAATGTTCATTATATAACTGCATGCAGTGCTCTTCTATATCTCTTCTGCTGTATCTTAGGTGATTTTTCAATTTGCTCCAAGAAGCAGTCTGTTAGGGCTTTCTTTTTTTTTATTGTTTTTATTTCTGTATTGTGTGGGATTTTTAAAGTTATTTTTTGCTTGTTTTAATTACTTGTTTTTTGTTTGTTTTAGTGGAGATTAAAAAAGAACTTTAAGTAACAAAATAATGCTTATTCCTACACAGTGCTATGCAACTCCTACAATGCCGAGGTTTAACATGCATACGTTTAATGCACTAAGAGTGCTAAAGTCAAAAAGACAGAGAAAGCCAAAATTTTAAAAATCTTCACTTTGGGGCTGGGCGCCTCTAACTCAGTGGTTACAGCCTGGCCACATATACCAGTGCTGGCAGGTTCAAACCTAGCCTGGGCCAGCTAAACAACAATGACAACTGCAGCAAAAAATAGCCTGGCATCGTGCAGGGCTTCTGTAGTCCCTGCTATGTGGGAGGGTAAGGCAAGAGAATCACTTAAGCCCAAGAGTTTGAGGTTGCTGTGAGCTGTGATGCCATGATATGCTACTGAGGGCAACATAGTGAGACTCTGTCTCAAAATAAAATAAAATGAAATAAAATAAAAATCCTCTATTTTCAATAAGGAAAACAAATTAAGGCATAACAATACTTTTTCAGTTTTCAATGCTCAGTTGCCCCTATTAAAAAATATTTGCTTTCTTTACTGATCTCTACAGGGTCATTTTTCAAAAAAGCAAACAACTGTTGTCCTAAGCATGCAGAAAGCAGTATTTTTCAAAGTAATTTCAAACATGCAGTTAGTTTTGTGAATAATTATGCATCCAAATTACTTCAAATGATCAGATATTTCAGTGACATATTCTCTATAAAATATTCAATTTATGAATTGGAAATTGTTCTTCTTACGGAGAGAAGAATAAGATCCTTTGAACTCCTTAGTTACAATAGTTGAATTTTTATAATAAATAAATATAAAAGCATGTTATAATATTTAGTGCTTATCAAGTATTCATATTTTTCTGATACTGTTCTTTGTTGTAATCATATTATCATATTTTTAATTTCAGGGAGGTGAAGGGAGAACTGAAGTATTTCCCCTCCCTTGTTTATGTTTCAAAATTAAATGCAGAGGAAGTTGAATGCCTTTGGGTAGGAAATATGGCCTTTCCTCTTCATATGAAAATGTGCTGCATGTGGAATAGTGTGCTTGCCACTGGGGCTTTAGTTTAGAGGACCAGTGAACATACGAAATAGCCTCTGGTTCAAAGGAGGAAGCCATAATTTAGTAAGAGGATGGTGAGGAGTGATTTTTAAATTGCTTGATATTGGATTAAGTATCTTGGGAAAATTAATGGTATTCTTAAAATGGTTTAAAATAGGTGGCAAGGGTGGTACCTCTGAGACTATGGAGTGAGGACCTCCATAAATCTATTGTTCATTTAAAAAAGTGGTAAAATTGAGCAGCGCCTGTGGCTCAAAGGAATAGGGTGTGGGCTCCAGATGCTGCAGGTGGCGGGTTCAAGTCCAGCCCCTGCCAGGAAAAAAAAAAAACCTGCCCCCCCAAAATGGTAAAATTATCAAAAACTATTTCACAGGTCTGGAAATTAACCCAAAGTTTGCAACTATTAATCTCAGTAAAAACAGCAGGTTTGGGTGGTCTTTTAATAAATCACACTCTCTCCCTCGCTTCATATAACCCTCTCCAGCTTCACAGAAGACTTGAAAACCAGCAGCCTGGCAATCACGAGAGCTGCAAAAACAGCATCCTTCCTATTAAAGGGGGCCCGATCCAATTTCAAGCTTTTCAAAAATAAGTAAATGAACGAATGAATCAATAATTTAACAGTCTCAGAACTGGAGCATTGTCCTGCTTTATTTGTCTGCAGTTCTCTGGAAATAAACAAAACAACAACAACAAAAACCCAATTACACTTATTATTGACATGGCTTATAGCTCTCTCTGCAGGGAAAGCCTGACCTCAGGGCATTTTTCAAAAACAATCAGCAGCAATTACCTAGCTATACCTAGTTATTGGGGCCTGCGGGCAGACTATCCTTTTGCATAAACTACTTGGTCCTTAACAGAAAGCCACTGGGATAACATAAGTTATGTGTTTTGAAAAACACATATTCCCTGGTATCTAGAAAGTGAGGCATGAGTACTGGCTGGGCTGTTTGCATCCAGGGAAGACCTGGGTGAGCCCCATCTGTCATTGCCCAGCTAACATTTGGGCCCTATTATCTATGAAATGAAGGCTGAGGTAAGGAGACTTATAGTGTTTTTTTTTCCTTTTTTTCTTTGTTTTTTCTTCCAGACAGCATTTCATTCTGTCACTATTTAATTAGTGTTAATTTGAACTAGATTGTTTTAGTATATTTTTAGAAATTTATAATAAAGTAACTTACTTTCTTATTATAAGAAAGTTACTTTCACTAAAAAATATATAATTCAGAAAAGTATACTAAAAACTAAATGATTAAAATAATAAATCAAGACATGGTGTCTCATGCTTAATCTTAGCTCTCCTGGTGTTGTAACCCAGCCCTCTTTCCCCTGCCCACTCCTGTTCCCCAGCCCTCACCTGTTCCCCTCACCCTCTCCAGCCCATTTCTCTCCTCCTCCCTTCTCCCCCCTCCAGTCGACTCCAGGAACAAGGCAAGTTCCTCCTCCCCCCCAGGGTGGCCGAGAACATGTTCCCAGGCCCCCTTCTTCCTCCTAGAGTTGCCAAGAACAAGCTTCAGGTACAAGGAAAAAAGTCCCAAGTTTCACAAAACCCCCAAGTTCTCAGTAGATGAACAATGGT
>CAUYQV010059282.1:0-57571 GCA_963574575.1 Galagoides demidoff | reverse complement strand
AGGCGGAGGCAGGAGACTCGCTTGAGCCCAGGAGTTGGAGGTTGCTATGAGCTGTGATGCCATGGCACTCTACCCAGGGGGATAGCTTGAGGCTCTGTCTCAAAAAAAAAAAAAAAAAAACCACTGCTCTATAGTCAGGAAAACCACGTCAGGGCCTGTCAAAGCCCATGGCACTCCCTCCCCACAATCCCCCAGCTACTTCCCCTGGGCCTGCTAGCCACCATCTTCTCACCTGTCCTGATTCTTTGACGCATTTTGGCTTTGAAACTGTTTTGGCAGCATTGTTTGAATCTACATTCTCATCTTTTGCCTCATGGTATGGGCTGAATTGTGTTGACCCTCCCCACTAAAAATCCTATGTTGAAGTCCTAACTTTCCAGGACCTCAGAATGTGACTTTATTTAGAGGTAGGGTTTTAGAGAGGTGACTGGGGTTAAAGGAAGCCATGAGGGTGGGCTCTAATCCAACAAGATATGAGTCCTTATAAGAAGAGATGAGGACAGAAACACCCACCAGGAAAGTCCACGTGAAAACACAGAGAGGTGACAACCATCTCCAGGCCACAGAGAGGGGCCTTGGAGGAGCCAGCCCCGCCAAGCTCAGACGTCCAGCCTCCAGAACTGTGAGGCAGTAAATCTCTGCTGGTCAAGGCACTCAGTCTGTGGCACTTTGTTATGACATTCGGGGCAAATCGACACCCTTCTATGAAACCATTTCTGTTTTTCCCCTTTTTTTCTACTCCTATTCCCACTGTGTCTGGGGGACAACCTCTCCACATTGCCTTCCGCCCTTAAGACCAAGGGTGATGTTCAGAATATTTTAAAATGTTTCCATCATGGGCCCTGTCCAACCAAGACAGATTCCAGTTACAGTGATGGAGACATCATTGCCCATCTACCGGTAAATGGTGAGTAAATCAAGGGATTCAGAGAAGACCGTGTGGTTGGTGGGCCTGGGTGGTGCCGTAGTAAGGGATGTGAGCCTGGGAACAGCAGTATGTGGGGAGCCTGCACAGCTCTCCAGCCAAACCAGCTGAGCATCAGCCTGCTTGATTCATGCAACCGGGCAACCTTGGCTACCCTAAGCCCTGTCTTCCTCTAATGGGGAAGAGGTGTCATGGCTTACTCACTTCAGCAGGTGACAGAAACCCCAGGCCACCTTTCACTCTTCCTTCTTCCTCTGTTAACAGTAATCATGTCTTACTGACCATATCCCCAAACTTTCCCCATCACTCCTACTAACTGCAGTTCATTCTGTCTCACCCACACCACTAGTGGCTTCCTAATGGGATGTCTCTTTCAGGTCCCAGAATTTGCCTCATTTCTAACCATTCCAAGGTGAGAGGACAGTCACCACCCTCTCACTAAAGGTCAGCAGACTCTGCTCTAGCGGAACATCAGAGATAACTGAGGCATTACCAGAGCTTGAGAAGTTGGTCTCAAAGGGGTAAAAGTAAGGTCAGAAGCTTTTGTCACTGTTGTTTCATGAATTCTACCCCCTGGGAAGCAGGACTGAGCGTTCCGAGATATCAGGGAACAAGCTAGTTTCCTGACACTCAGTCCCACTGAATGGACAGTATGACATCCACCGTGGACACAGAATGCATTTTGGCTGCAGGCAGACCCTGTATTTGCACAGACAGGACAGCCAACTGATTGGGGAGCCTGGTTTTGGCTTCAGTGTCAAAGAATTTAACAAAAGAATCAGTTCAACATTAACATCCCTATTTCTTAAGAGGAAAGCGTGGAGAAAATTACAGAAGCTCTGATTTGAATTTTCTCTGGGAAAGATACTATTGTTATGGTTCAATTCCATGATTGCCTCCGTCTTAGATTTACCACTCTGACTAAATACATCTCTGCTGGCAAAGGTTCTCCAGTGAAATGCCAGGTGTCTTTGCAAAATACCTTTATGTATTTAGAGGTACAGATTTTTCTCTCTGATTCCCTAAAATGGAAGTTCTTGCCATGCACACATTGTCTAAAGGCTTTGTCAGCACAACCACATTTCTTTTTGGAAGAGAGTCTTACTCAGCCAGCCTGGAGTGCAGTGGCCTCATCACAGCTCATGCAACCTCAAACTCCTGGGCTTAAGTTATTCTCCTGCCTCAGCCTCCCAAGTGTCTGAGACTTAACAGGAATGCACCACTGCACACCTTAATTTTTCTTTTTATTTCTTTTCTTATTTGTTTGTTTATTTGTTTTGTAGAAACAGGGTCTCATGCTTATTCAGGCTGGTCTCGAATTCTTAATCTCAAGTAATCCTTCTGCCTTGGCCTCCCAGAATGCTAGGATTACAGGTGTGAGCCACCACACCTGGCTTACATAACCACATTTTAGATGCAGATAAACAGAAATTATTTTGGCATACTCTGCTCTGTAGCTCATTTATTCCTGAGTAATAATATTTCTATTATTTTATTCATGCTCAAGAGCTGTAGCTGCAACCTTTCCCCAACAGAAGACAGCTGTGGTTTTATTAGGCATGGACCTCAAAAAATATATTATTTGTGTATATTTTCTAAGGGATGATATATCAGAGACAACTAAAGTAATTGCTTGTGAAATGTCAGCGGAATTCAGGATGTCAAGTCAAGGTACTACAGAGCAAAGAAGCAGGTGAGAGAGCCATCGAAAAACGTAACACTGTGGACAAAAATCTGCCAGATGACAATTCTATATAAAAATAGCCACGCACATAGAGTTGTACATCATGTTGAAAGGCCGGACAAATTTAAATTAAGCAGAAAGGAATGCCAAGGCACTTTGGGGAAATACTGATAGACGGAACTCTTAGGAGTATTTTGTGGGTGGTGGTGGTGGGGATTGGTTTGTTTTGTTTTTTTAATGAATTGGGACATCAACTAGGGAGAAAGCTACAGATACAAATAGAAGTGTGATCAAGATGAGAATTGTAGAAGGTGAAAGGAAGGCAGAATAGGACTTTTAAAAACAAAATAGTTGTGTATTTCTTTGGCCAGATCAAACTATACAGGCCATAGATTTTACAGAGGAGTGCCTGAACAGAGTTAAGTTTTGGCTTATTTTTAATTTGGGAGATGTTTGTGATGAAGAGTGGAATTTGTGAGATATATATATTCCAAAATCAATGTCATGCCAAATTTTACACTCCACGTTGATCTCTGCTCCAGCAAAGAGAGCAGAAAAATGGAATTAAATTCAATATGTGCCATTCAACAGGAACATGGCTCCTCAAATCTGTGGAGAAATGAGCCTCTCCCTCTTCCTGAACTCCCCGGCTTCTTTTACAAGCTGGTGTGTGTGTATGTGTGTGTGTGTGTCCTTCCTGTTAGTTCATACCAGATTCTGTTCAGGTGAGCCAATTTCCTGAGGTCACTGAAAAATCAGCTTGAAGGAAAGCCCGCAGGTCCCTTATTCCCGTCACACATAGCCCAGCCTATCTGAAAGCAGGGCTAAAATTCTATGACCCCGTACAGGGACTTTCCCAACCCCTCTCATGCCATGACAAAGCCCCACACCTTCCTTCCCAGGGATACCCTCCAACAGCCAACATTTCTCATTTTAAATTCTATGTAAGCTTCCCTCAGCCCCTTAGCATATAGGAGCCGTGAAGATATTGGTCCTTAATGCTTTTGAAACATACGTTTATGTTTATTATCTTCAATAAAGAGCAAGAATTTATCAACTGTGTTATTGTCTGATTTGATCCACTAGCCTGTAACTGGTTTTTAAATGCTCAGAGATGAACTGCTCCCCCATAAGTCACACCATGGTGAGCAAATGAAATGCATGACCCCAGTTTTACATAATATTCATATGCAAAGAGATGGATGTGTCTCTTACAAACACAAAATTTAATAGACTGTTCTAATAAAGCACAGGGGAATTTAAATGTATTACACAATAGCAATTCCAAATTCAATAATAAAGAAAGTGGATACACGCTCTTGAACTCATAAGCAAAATAGAATTTAAATTTTTGGTGCTGTTTTAGTACAAAACAAGAGTTGAGTTTTTTCCTTCTCTTTCTGTAGCAGAGTGTACAAAGAATGGCAAATTATTTGATTCTGCATAAAGCTTGGAAATAGAATATTAATCTTAGGTTAATGTAAAAGATACCATGTAGTGTAAAAAAATACATTATAAAGAAGGGATGTGACTCTATATGGTGAAGGATTCTGAGTGTCTGCATAAGTAATTTCACAGTCACACTGGCCTTACCATAGTTGGAAGCACCACCATGCCTGTGGGTGGCTCATTCCCTCACTTGGTTTGGGCTTCTCCTCCGAGCTGCCTTCTCAGGGAGGTCTTCTCAGAGCTCCTGCCTGGAGCAGCACCAGGCCGGCATTCTGCAGCCCACCCTATGCTGTTCTCCGCCCTACACCTGTCCCGTCTGATATCAAGTCATGTATCATTCACTCTCTTCCAAAAGCAGACGCCCCATGAGGGCAGGACCTTGCTCAGGGTTCATGCCTGTCATCCAGGAACTAGAGCAGTGACAGAATGGAAGATGGCGGGCTGACCACATGTCCCAGCCAAAGAAATCCAAGGCTGCTCTTCAGGCCTTGCACCTCCCCCTCTGCTCTGTCTTTCCCAGGGCTCCTGCCAGTTCCTCTACTCAGGGGGTCCTCAAACTATTTAAACAGGGAGCCAGTTCACTGTCCCTCAGACCGTTGGAGGGCTGGACCGCGGGCCCCAGGACAAGTCAGCTGCTAAGCAGGACAGGCAGCAGCGGCAAAAACACCCAGTGGGCCGCATAAATGTCCTAGGTGGGCCATAGTTTGAGGACGCCAGTTACATGATCCCTGGTTCTTTGGGTTTTAAGAAAATACAACCAGCATCTGCTCTGTGTCTTCCCTCATCCTGGGCACTGTCACCACCCACAGAGGCCACCTCCCTGAGTGGTTGCCACTTTGTCTGAAGCAGCACATGGACCTGCCTTTCCAAGTTCACCTTCCCCTCACGTGCTATTTCTGGAGCAAAGGGGGAGATAGTTTGGGTTTTTCTGGAACCACATTGTATTTGGGTTTGAAACCCAAAGTCATCCCATCATGACTTCTTTGAAAAACCAAATAATATACTCTTAACCAGGAATAACTGGGTAATTCCCAGGTTTATTACTCACTCCCCAAATTATTAAGAATGGCATACAAGACCAGAGGAAACCTATAAAGTCATCACTTTGTCTTTCAATTGTCTTTGTCAGATTTGTAGAAAACATACAGGAACTGAATAAAGAAAAGGTTGAAAACTGGATGAAGAAATCCCTGAGACTAGCCAGACTGCTTAGGAAAGGTTTCTCAAGGTTGGCTCCATTGACTTCCAGCTGAATCATTCGTGGTCCTGGGAGACTGTCCCATACACTGTAGGATGTTTAGTGGCACCTCTGGCTGCTACCAACAAGACACCAGTAGCACACCCCTACAACCCTGAGTTGTGATGACCAAAACTGTCCCCAGACCTTTCCAACCATCCCCTGGGAGGGGTAGGAGTTGATCACCCCCAGTTAAGAGCCTCTGGCCTAGAGCTTCCAATTTCTCCACTTTTGTGCTGAATGATGCACTACAAGCTGACCTCACTGTGCCTCAGTTTCCTCACTAGAACAATGATCCTCCCTTTTTTATGTGGTTATGAGGATTTAATGAATCCTCCTACTGTAAAGTGTCCAAAGCCGTGTGGGGATCGACATAGGCCCTCAGGAAGTGTTAGCAGTATTTTTGGAAATACTACTCCAAAATATAATGCAAGGCTGACGTGGCTTGTGTAATGAAGTTAACTCTCCAATAGAGCTGAGATGTCCCAGGATTTTGCCGTGTATAATATATACTTTGTTGCCCAAATTTTTGAGGGAAAACTAAGGATGCGCATCACACACAGGTGGTGTGGCTCGGGAGTGGGAGTCCAGCAGGCTTTTGGGGCTGCAGCACCTTCCTGCCTGGGTGCACAGGGTTCCAGCCTGGAAAGACCCAGGATCTGGTGGAAGTGAGTGGGAGTGGCCTCTAGGCCTGAGGGCCGGTCACACAATAGGGACTGGGACCCCTCCACAGCCAGGGGCCACCTGACTACCTGTGGGCTGAATTTCTCAGAAGCTCCCACCCCACTGACCACATGCCTGGTCATCTCGGCCACAGCCCCCAACGTGGTAGGGAGGGAAGGATTCCCGGGAGAGAGAAGGGGGCAGCCTTCACAGAGCAGGTGGCTGGGGGAGGGAGGCGCAGTCTGCACATTGACCAAGGGAGTGTTAGCCCTTCCCAGATGTGTCTCTCCCAGCCGAGAGCCCACCACTTACCTGAGGGGCACTTTCCTGGAAGTTGGGCCCAAAATGTGGGTGTATGGTATAGACAGGAGCACATTTTGCACAGCAAAATATGGTAAATACTGAGTTTTATGTACAGAATATTCCACAAGGGAACCCAGCAAATATCTAGTGAAAGAATCACACGAATCTAAAGTGAGAGTCGTAGCAGGTAACAGATTCCGTGAGAGCTTACTGGAGGGCAAGTGCTGGGCTAAGGGAGTCACGGATCTTTTCTCATTTTATACTGAATACAAGGTATGAACTAAATCATGTTAGTCCCACTTTATAATAGCTGGAATTGGGCTCATAGGGATGCAGCAGTGTTTTTCAACCTTTTTTATCTCACAGCACTCTTGAACCTACAGTTCAGCTTTGGTGACACGCTTACATGATGTTGATTGAAAAAAAAGAAAATACTTTCTGTGCTTTAAAGTTCTTTCAAAAGTAATTGAATTAATTAATTAATTAATCTTTAAAAATTTTCATGGCCTACCAGTGTGCCAGGTTGAAAATCACTGGGATAGAGCAACTGGTCCAACCAAGTTCACCCAGCATGGAACTGGTGGAGACAAAGTTGGAACCCAGCCTGTCTGGTGCCAGAACGTGTGCTTATGTGTTACCTTGTATCATCTGAACGCAAGATGGGAGCAGGCTGAGAGAAGTAGGAACCAGGCCTAGAGAGATTAGTGACTTCCTAAACTGCACAGCTAGGCAGAGGCCCAGAAATTAACTGCTAGTTACCAGTGACCTGTCATCACCTTTGTCATGCTATGCCGTTTACAAATGTCCATATCACAGTAAATGTGCCCGGACCATCACTTCCAATATGCCTCCTAAGTTCTCGCCTTCCTAGAGTGTTGCCGTTGTAGGCCATAGAATCAATCCCAGCACTCTCCTCTACTCTCTTTGAGGGGACACAGCTCACTGCCCCCTGCTCTGTGTGGTCCATTAGCATCTTCAAAGATTTCCAAAGGGAGGCACTTGTGTAAAACTTGCACAAAATCCGAACAATAAAAATTATCTTAATTCCCAATTTGCAAACTGTTTCAAGGAAACCTGTTAAATTTGAGGACTCAAAGCAAGAAAGAACCACAGACCACTGGAGCGAGGATATTAACTACTGCTTTTGTAAATGTCACCATAACCACAAGCTCAAGGCAAGAATCATTCAGCACATGACAGCTAATACTGCCTTTGTTCTTTAAATGTGCCCATCTAAACCTGATCCTGGTGATATCTCTATGCATTGGAAGCTTGTGGGGTAATAATAAAATCTCCAGCCAAATTTCTGAAATGCTTGCTTATCAAAATTTCTGGATCTCACTGAGGCGCTGATGTAGCAAGAACTAACTACTACTGGAAGAGTGAGAAGTAACATTTTGCATAATCAGGCTGCAAGAGAGCCGCATTCTCACGGAAACACACGTTTAGATGCTGCCTCTGGATCTCATAGGTGAGGGTAGCATAAGAACTCAGCTCTGGCACCTCACTGCTTGCTGTTCCAATAGCCATTCTTTTTATCCTTTCTCGCTAGTGGAATTTGATCGGGTTTGCAGTGTGCCCAGCTAAAAAGATCAACATAAATGAGACATAATCCAAGGTGTTCTGGAAGGCTTTTCCCGCTCTGGCCTGGGCACTACTCCTTAATCTTTCTTCTCCACTCTCTTTTTTGCCTGGAATGCCGACACAGGGACCGAGCAGCAGTCATGATGCAGTCATGAAGACCAGACCATGCCCTAAAAATGAGAGTGTAGGAAGATAGTGGAAGGTTAAAACAAAGTCAGCAAATACTGCCTGCCTGTTTTTATATTTCTTCAGAAATGGAGTCTCCTTCTGTCGCTCAAGCTGGAGCACAGCAGCATGACCATAGCTCACTGCAGCCTGGAATTCCTGGGCTCAAGTGATCCTCCTGTCTCAGCTTCCCAAACCTCTGGAATTACAGGTGTGAATAGTGTGTCTAGGCCTGGTCACCTGTTTAAATCTAGACTGCAGGAAGAATGGATTCCACATTTTTAAATGGTTGGTGGGGGGAGGGAATGAAACAAAAGAAGAATAATATTTTATGACATAAAAATTCTATGAAATTCCTTGTCCATAAGTAAAGTTTTATTGATACACAGCCTTGGCCATTTGTTTACACAATGTCTGGGGCAGTAATGAGGACAAATGTCTGGAGAACAGCCTACAGGTGTCAGTGTTCTTAATTTATTTTCATATAATTTCCTAGGAACTTTAAACTTTTGTTGGAATAGGCTGTGTCTGTAAAACTAGAAAGGAGGGACAAGATAAACACTGTAAAGGATAAGTCTCTACAGGACTCAGCAGCCAAGTAGGTGGACAGAGCAGAGGAGAAGGTGCAGCAGAAGACAATCACACCTCAGTTAACTGTTACCGCAGAACAAACACTCCCAAGCAACACCTACCACCTCACATTTGCTGTCATTCAGGAAGCGGGGCGTGGTTGAGGCCTGGTATGAATTGAAAGCAGTGAACTGAAGACATATGGAAAGGGGAGCCATTTCCAAGGTCACTCGTGGGGTTGTGGCCGGGATTCAGTTCTTCACAGGCTGCCTGGTTGAGAGCTTTGGTGACTCACTGGCTGGTGGCTGGAGGCTGCCCTCTGTTCCTTGCCACATGGGCCTCTCCATGGAGTAGCTGTCCATGTGGTACCCAGCTTCACTGGCGTCACCCCACAGAAGTCACAGTCTTATTTAACATTGTTTAATGTTATTCATGCACGACATCTCAGGACATCTACTGTATTCATTAGAAGTGAATTTTTAACCCCAGGTCACATTCAGGAGAACAGGCTTGGGCAGAGGCACGGATGCAGACGGTGGGATTTGGGTGAGCCTGTCAGAAGCTGCTCACCTTACTCAGCCATGTGTTAGAAACACTTGTAGGTTATTTTCACTGCGTGTCTTGGGACCTGTTATGAACACAAAGGAGTAGACCCACGGCCACAAGGAAACGCAGTAGAATGTCATTCCCTGTGTGGAATTTCATGCTCCCAACAGGAGGACACACTGCCCCCACCACCCTCCAGCTCACAGGGAACCCCACCGTCCTGTCCTCTCTCTTCTTTGGAGTACTTCGTCCTGTCCACACAAACCAGAAGAGAACAATTCTCACCCTGTCTCCTATGTGTTTAGAAATGTGTTTACCCTTAGTCTTTAGTCTTGAAAGCCTTTGTGACTCCTTCCCAGCCCCCTGGCCCACATGTGAGCTCAGAAACACAGGCTAGTTTTCCTGGAGCACCTCCTGCCAATAAAGGCAAAGGAAGGGTGGAAGGGAGGTGCCTGAGCCCAGGTCCTCCTCTGCCCCAGACTCTTCCCTCCTCTCCTTCCTCCTTCAAAAGAGGGCTCCCTCACTCCACATGCCCTTCTCAGCCCTAAGATGGCTCAGGAGGTCACTTCTCAACAGACTTCAAGATGATGCCACAGTTAACCATCGAGGCTTTACAAATCTGACTCTTACAAACATGTCGCGCTGCTTTGATCTTGGCAGAAAAGAGCCCCCTTCTGAATGTTCCAGCCTTGTCCTCCCACCCCATTCCCATTTCTTCTTCTAAGGAGACACTTCAGCTTCCCTTTGCCAACATGAACCAAAGAGGTTAATCAAAATCCCGAAATGGGACCCAGGGAGTTGGAAACATGGCATCATGCCCTGCCTGCCTATTTTGCAAATTTTAAGACACTGGGCTTCAAAGAGCTGATGTTGCTCTTTTATCTATCAAGCAGAGATGCTTTTGGTGCATCTTTGGCAAGTCTCCTAGAATATTCAACAGGTCTGGGATACTCTGTTATCAGACTTAGGCAGCTAAAAGGGGAATGTGAGAAAAAAAAAGGAAAATATTTGATTTTCACTTTTATACAGATTCATTTCTGGTTTAAAAATTAAAAAATAAATCAACAGAATCAATAAGAAAAATATGCACAAAGTTATACATACCCAATAGTTGCTTTTTACTTATATCTTTTTTTTTCTTTAAAGGCAACTCTATAGGAGGTGTGTCCTGCCAGGCACCTGGAAGAGCATGTCACAGGGGCGGCTACTGGTAGACTAGCTTGCATGAGGGCAGCACACCCTGGGGAAAATAAAAGTGGGGGGCAACATTTTGAGGACTCACAAGCGTAATACTTTTAGGGGGCAATAACGTAGACACAAATTTTAGCCCCACATCTCTGGGCCCTAGGAGGGCAGAGGTAAGGAAGACATTGAATTTCCTGGTACCAATCTCTGATTGGTGAGGACAGAAGCTTTTTAATATGCCAGAGGAGGGGGCTAGCCAGTTGCCTTCTGTAAGGAAGAAGGAGTCTGTTTAAAATAAATTAATCATAAAAATAAATGAACAAATGCGAGACTGAATATACAAATGGACAATGGCCAGATCGTAAATCACCACGACCCACAATGTGGAGCGACTTCCCATGAAACTGAACTTCTCAGCCACAAGCCCCCAGGAGGCCAGCTGGCTGGAAATCGAACTTGTAGAAAGCCAGACTAACCCCCGTCTCTAGTGACAGTCCAGGAGCCTAAACAATATCTTCTGTAACAAAAGGCTCAAAATGTCCAGGACTTGATTAATAACTGTATTAATAAGGTTTCTCTAAAGAAATAGAACCAATAGGATATATTATGTACATATTAATATTATACATTAATACATATATGAGGAAATTGATTATGGAATTGACTCACACACTCCTGGAGGCTGAGCAGTCTCATAATCTGCAAGCCGGGAACAAGCAGAGCTGGTCATGTGGCTGTAGTTCAGTTCAAGGCTGAAAGCCTGAGAACCAGGGGAGTGGCCCCTTCCATCTTCTGCAGCTGTGGTGCAGGTGCTGAGTCCAAAGGCCTGAGAAGCAGGAGCTCTGAAGTCCAAGGGCAGGAGGAGGAGATGGATGCCCCAGAGAAGAGTGATTTCACCCTTCCTCTGCCTTTTTGTTCTACTCAGGCCCCCAACAGACTGAATGAAGCCCACAAACCTGGGTGGGGGTGATCTTCTTTACTCAGTCAAATGCTAATCTCTTCCAGAAAAACCCTCACAGATACACCCAGAAACAATCTTTTACCAACTATCTGGGCATCCCTTAGCTCACTCATGTTGACACATAGAATTAACAATCACAATAACTGACAGTTTCCCTAATTTTTGCGGCTGCTTCCAACTTAGGACCAACCAGAGAAAACCAACATGCCCCCTAACCAATCACATGGGCTTCCCTGTCCTAAGGAGCCACCCCCAGCTGCCCCAGGCCAACAGCGTGCAATCAGGATCCAGGTAAGTTGTCCCTTTGCCCTCTGTGAAACTCTCCACCGCCCTGCCTGCCTTGAGTCTCTGCTGAACACAGCTGATGGTGCCTGATTCCCTTGCTACAGCAATCTCTGACTGAGTACATGGCCTTTGCTTTCCTTGTGTGGGTGGTGGTCCATTGTTTCTAGAGAAGCAGATTATAAGAACTAAGATTATGCCCACTTCAGGGGCATAATTTAAAAAAACCATTTCTACCAAGAGAACCTCCAGAGTGAGACCTTGCCTGTGAAAGAGTGTTACTCTATCACTGTAACCCATGTCCTTGTCTGTATTCCCCAAGCTGGAGGCAGCCTCAGAAGGAAACTGAAATTGGTTCAAGTTCTTTGAGGCATTTGGTGTGTCTTCAGCAAGTCTCATGCTCCTTGGCCCCTGGTTCTGAATATTAACTTCCACAGTGCATTACTGTGTTAGTTTATCCACGTTTATACATGTTCCTTCAGAGCATTCCTGTAGGTATATTTTCAATCCTACGTTGGTGAGTCCATCAATCTTCCTCCACAGCTATCACCCCTGCCCAGGACTTTGTTTGTTTGTTTGTTTTGCAGTTTGGGGCCGGGGCCGGGTTTGAACCTGCCACCTCCAGTATATGGGGCCGGCATCCTACTCCTCAAGCCACAGGTGCCACCCCCTACCCGGTACTTTGGACAGTGCTTTGCACACAGAGCCATTCTGATCACTGCATTAACTGACTTTTAGAAATCTGTTGTCTTAGGTTTTAAAATAAACGACTCTTACAAATATAAAGATCTGTATTTGTTTTAACCAGGGTAAATCTAACATGGCTTGACAGAGTAAGTCAAAATAATTTCAATACACCTTAAATTTAGGCATTTGCTGGTTTAGAGTTTAGGTTAAGGAAGAACTAACTAAGGCTAGAACAGATAAGATGCTCCATCTCAGTAGTTTCAGGGATTAGCTATTTCTTTCTTTCACATAAAGGTCATTCCATCTTCAGCACAAGGGTCCCCAGGTTACCACGCTTGTCTGCATCAAGCCAGAGAGGAAAGACCACTGGAGGTCCTAGGTGGGGGGAATGAACATGACTTGTATCACATTTCATCATCCAGACCTCAGCACATCCAACCACAAGGGGCCTGGAAAATTTGATCTAACTTTGGGCTCAGAGGGAAGAGAGCATGGGTTTGGTTAGAGGCAAACCAGTTTCTTCACCCTGTCATTTTTGTGAAGGCACAAAAATCTCTGCCATTCAAACCTCCTTGTAAATACCTTTCCCCCACCCAAATGCTTAGCTTAGTCTCTGGAAAATTAGCATAGGCTAAGCTTTCCATGAGATTCTTCATATGTCAAAGCATCCAGGAAAGCTCCTGGCCACCTCTGCTTCTTACATACGAAGGACAGCTAACAAGGGCAGTGGCAGCAGCAGAAAATCCTTGAGTATTGTTCCTGTCTTTTTAAAAGAGCACATGCTTTAATTTTATTGCTTCTAGAAGTGTTGTAGCTTTTCATGAGTCAGTGAACTAGCTAATTGGCTACAGCAGTGACTGGGTCATAGAAAGAAGCACTTAACCAAACAAATATTTGGAGACTGCCGTTCTCTGGAGTCGGGGCTTCCAAGGGTGAAGGGTACGACAAGGGCCAACGCAATACCACACGCGACAGTTAGGACAAGGGAGACAATGACATTTTAGAAAGGGAAAAACTCTGTGGGAACACTGAGATCTGCCTCACAGAGTCATTAAAACCATAAACTCCTACATAGCTGGGTTTTGGCTACAATTAAATTATAGAAAGAGTGGGATTTTTTGCTTAGTATTCTGTGTCTCGTTGTTTTTCCATTTTTTATATATTGCCCAAGCGAACCTGATGGAAAGAATAATTGATATTTAGGTTCCAATGCAGACATTGATTTATTTTTACTTATTTGCAAGGTCTATCAGAATGATCCACGCCTTTCAACAGGAATGAGATGTTGAGATGCAAAGGATGCTGTCCCCTCAACAGACAGATGGCCACAGCCGGTCTCACAGCCTCTGTCCCACAGCCTCTGTCCCACGGCCTCTGTCCCACGGCCTCTCCATGTGAACCTCCTTCAGGGAGAGTGAAATCTGAGTCCCTTCCCCAGACTGACAGCTGCCAAGCTTTGTGGCCATTTCTACAGGAGTGAAAATTGAAAGCCAGGCTGCATTTGAATTTTCCCTGAAGTTCAGCAAAAAAGTAAGATCTACTTTCAGGAGATTCACAGGTGAAATAAGCCAGAGAGTAAAAATGCCGTAGCAATTTTTTAAACAAGAAGATGAGCGAGATTTGTGACCGTGGCTCAGACACACCCGTCTGTTTTCGGTCACACTCAGCTGCAGAGCCGCTGTCCGTTCTCTGCTGCTTGCTTGTTGTGTTTTCTGATGCAGCCCTCTCCGCCTCTGCCAATGACCAAAACACGCGTAGCCCAGTTAATCCGGCTCCACCGCTTGCCCCTTTCCAGACCACAAAACATCGCGGTTAAACTGCACGGTATTAGGGCAGATATTTACCTCTTAAAAACAGGTAGGCAGAGGGTGCCTTTTTCTTACATTTATCTCCATTACTTATTTGCTTTCTTGTATTGCCGGGGTCTCTACCCCCTCCATTAGCACTGATAAATTGCAATTGGTTCTAGTTCAGTGCCTTTCCTAGGGGGTTAAGTGCAGTAAAATAAGCAGAAAAGTGGCAAACAAGGCCTCAGGGTGACATCACCACCCTATAGTAGCTTATTTTTACCCCTGATACTTTCACAGATGACTCTGCCCGAGATCTTTCAATTTGAGGTCATGATGCTGGACATGTGTCATGTGAGAATTTGGAATAGAAGCAACAGATAATGGTGGTGGTGGCGGTGATGGTGACAGAAAGGTTATTTTTGGATAAAAATCCAGGTCTGTGTGGTCAGGGCTAACAACCCAAGAGCTGATGTAAGTCTTTATTCAAAGCTTCCATTAGTAAAAAGAACATGTTTTGAGATTTTCATTTTGAAAAATAAGAGCATGTTTGACAGTGTACTTAGAAATGAGGGACCTGGCGTCTGGGTTGAAGGAATCATTCTATCCACAGCTCTCTGATGGCACAGGGAGCTTTTACTTAGCGTCCCTGACCTTTTCAGAACTCCTTTTGTTTGAGTTAGAATGTGAGAGCCAATGTCTTGGGCCTCCTGTGGCGGATGGGCTATCTGGCTGTGAATCCACGTGGGTACGACCACAAGGACCACCGCCACACAACAGGAGGAACTGGTCTCTTTATCCAAAAAGAAATTACCCCAGGTATTTTTTTCTTAAGAGGTTTTAGATAAAGAAATTACGGCCATAATGACATCCTCACTCTGGGATGGGGGCAGTGAGACAACGGAAATTTAGGAAGGAGTTTATACCAGGGGCTACAGAAAGCTTGCCCTGGCATCCCTTCCCTCCCCCGCAGGGACCAAACATAGTCCCCACTGACCCTAATCCCTAGTCCCTGGCCCCTCTCTATGTCTCCAGTTTTACACATCTCATTCAACTTCAATTAATTCCTGCCAAACAATTCTGGAGGCTTGTGTAGAGTTGTGAGTAGCAGCCCCAGAACCACAGTCCTCTTAGAGCTTTGCTTATGCCAAGTGCAGTGAAGCAGCCCTCCTGGCCTCCTTCCTCCCGTTTCTCCCCGACTGCCAAAGCACCGCACCACAAAATCCCCGAGGCACGCCGATGAAGACCGCGTACACACTCATGCAGAACTTGTACTCCGTTCTGGTCTCACAAGTATATTCTCTGTGTATGTTATTGCTAATTTCCCACCCTTTTCAACACCCCCTCCACACTTAGCTCCCACATCGTAACCTCCTAGATGGACTCAGATGCCTCCAGAGTCTCAGTACCCTTCCTCCCATCCTTCCATGTCTAAGATTCTAAGGAAGAGGATATGATCTTCTCCTCCAAGCCCACCCTTTCCTCCTCAGCCCCATTCCATCCTCACACCTTCCCGGAACCTGCATCAGGCCTCCCCTCCTGCACCTCAGACTGCTCCCACTTTGGTACTTTCTGCTCTTGAGTTATTCCCTATCTTAAATCAAAAGGAAGAAAGTGAAATGAAAGAAAATCTTCCTCTGACCCAGACATGTTGACCTCACTCTTGTTCATTCCTTTCCCTAAGTTAGAAGCCAACCCCTATAGCTCCTCCTCACCCCGCCAACTGACAGTTTCCCTTTCTGCAGAAATTATCTAACAAACACCAATCCTTCAAAACCTTTTTCTAAGTCAGATCATCAGAACATTTTATCCTTTCATTGCTTACTGAATTTTGATTACTTTTTACAATTTGTACTGAAAAGCCACACGCATACAGCAAAGTAGACACCAAAAGTGAAAAGGTCAGGTACATGTATGGGTACAAACTGTATGCACCTGTGACCTGGCACCCAGAACTCCAGACTCCCTGCTCATCGTATTTATGAAACTAAGACATTTATAGAATGGGTGAGGGTGGGCTGTGGCAGAGAGCAGGATCAAAAGATGAGTCTATAAACATATGTACATTGAAAAGCTTCTATACCTGGCTGGGAAGTGATTGAATGGATGAGTGGAAGAATCCATGGAGGCACTGAGGAACTGTCGTTTAATTTACTGAGACGATGGTGTCTGAGGAAGGGATCCTATTTTAGTACCAGTGCTAAGGCAGCCATATGTCCTATCTTTTCCAGGACTCTGCTGGTTTAAAATATTTTGCTTTATCAAACCATGTGTCAGAACACAGACCAACTTAGGGTCAGGAAAATGTTGTTACCTCAACCTCATTCCATCTCATACACCATATTGTTTTTTCCAAATAAATGGAGTCATCGTTTCTGGGTGGCAGCCTATACAGGAAATCACTCTGATGTCTAAGTATGCAAATCATACTTATGAATATTCAAGTATACAATTCCAATTAAAACCAGAGCCAAAAGCCTGTGCCACAGGCAATGAAAACACTCTCCCCACAGCTACATTTACTTTATTTACAGGTTGTAGCCTAGAAACCCAAGGGAAAAAAAAAAGGGATTAGCATTTTGTTATTGCCTTGTTACCTTGCCTCTCACTGAGCAGATTTTTTCTTTTGTTTTGTTTTTCTGGCCATTACTGAAGTCGTATGGACTTGGCTACTATAATAGCAGAAATTTTAGCCACTTTGGCCAGTTCAGATGCAATTCTCATAGACTTAGGGGCTTCACGTGACTCAGTCTCGGCGGGGAATCAAATGCCAAGAGACCCAGTTGAGTCAAAAGGAATTTAAGAGAAATTCCGAACTTTAGCTTGACCTAAGAACAACCAGCAGTTCAAATTCACAACCCCCAGCCACAGCACTTCCTGGAGCTTGTGCCCACCACCAGCATCCTCTACCCCCTCTTTCTTAATGAGATCACTGTCCTTCTTGGCTTTAATTCCACTTGTCTACAATTATTGGCAAGAAGTCATTCCAAGTAAGTTCAGCCTAATGAACGACAGGTTTTCCTTTTGACTGAAACAATTTAAAAAGAATCCTTGATACAAATATGTTACATGCTGATGTACTAAACCTTGTCGAAAAGGAAAAAGAGAGCAGGGGCTAACAGCATTAGTGAATATATGATAGTGTCTTAGAAGTTTCTTATTCTACAGATGAGAAACAGGGTGGGGGGGAAGGGAAGCTACAGTTACGATTGAGGCTATTAGTGACTCTGGGTTTAAGCGTTAGGAAGAAGAGAAAAAAAGAAGACAATTCCATAAAGACCAAGAAAAGTTTTATTCTGTGTGTGGAATAACAATACAAAGAATAACCATAGAACAAGAGGAAGCAACAGAGGAGGAGAAAGGCACTACGGATACACTGTCTGGAGAAGCCCAGGAGCGTGTGAAGGGTAAGCCATCCTTCCTCCCTTTGCCATTCCTGTTAGCAAATCCGATCTGTTCTACCACCTTTTTTATTTTTGTCAACTTTTTCCACACCTTCTCAATCACTATTGCTCAAGATTTTAGTTTTTCTTTTTTCTTTTCTTTTTTTAGTTCTTTTCTTTTTTCTATCTAGATATTCAACAAGTCCTGCCCATATTTCTTTCAAATTGGTTCTCAAATGTAGCCCTTTCCTTATTCCTAAGTATCACTATCCAATTTCAGACTCCTGGTTGTTCCAACAGCTATTTTTTACCTTTACTATTTTTTGTTGCTAATTTTTTATTAATTTTTTTACTAATTTGTGAAGATAATTTATATAATAAGAACTGCACATGTTTAAAATATATAATGTGATGCATTTTGATATACGTGTGTATATATATATATATATATAATCTCCAAAAGGTAACTCAATTAAAATTTTTTTTTATTTTGAGACAGAGTCTCACTGTGTTGCCCTCAGTAAAGTGCCATGGCATCCTAGCTCACAGCAACCTCAAACTCTTGGGCTTATGCAATTCTCTTGCCTCAGCCTCCCAAGTAGCTGGGACAATGCCTGGCTATCTTTTGTTGCAGATGTCATTGTTATTTAGCTGGCCCAGGCTGAGTTTGAACCTGCCAGCCTCGGTGTATGTGGCCAGCGCCATAACTCACCAACCCAACCTGGAAATTTTCCTTGTGTTCTTTACCATGAATTCTCCTCTCTCTGCCTCTACAATCTCCAGGCAACCAATGGTCTATCTTATACAGATATACGTAAATTGTCATTTTCTACAATTTCACCTAAATGGGACCACAGAGTATGTACCCATCGTGATAATTTTAAGATCTCCCCGTGCTGTTGCATGTATTAACCCTGAGTGCTCAGTGGTTCCCCTCATGCGGCTGTACTACATGTTTACCCATTTAGCTGTCAATGGACAGATAGGTTGTTTCCAGCTTGGATCTATTACAAATAAAGCTGCTATGAGTGTTCATGTAAAATTCTTTGGGTGAACATGGCTTTTCCTGTTTCTCTTAGTAAATACCAAAGAGTAGAACGGGGTTGGGTTATATATTAGTGTATGTTCGAATTTTTAAGAAACTACTGAACTGTTTCTAACCTGGCTATTCTATTTTACATTTCCACAAACATGTAGGAATATTTGAGTTTCTCTACATCCTCACCAACTCTGGGTCTTTCTTTTATCTAACATAGAGTAGTAATGGCCGTGTTACTGAGTCTGTAGGGGGCGTTTCATCATGGTTTTAATTTGGATACCCTGATGGCTGACAATGTTGAGTATGTTTTTATGTGTTTATTAGTCATTCCTGTATCCTTTTTTATAACGTGCTCCTCTCATCTTTTCCCCATTTTGTCTGTTGTTGAGCTGTTGTCCTAGTTTTTAGCTTTAGGGATGTTTATTTGGCTTTTGTATATTCTAGACAAGTAGTTTATTTGATGTATGTGTTGCAAATATTTCGTCCCAGACCATATGTAGCTTGGCTGTCACCCCTGGGCTTGGTAAATTTTTGTCCTTTTTCCTCAAGTCCTTCAAGTGAAGTGAATACTTAGAAGCAGCCCTGGAATAGTGCAAAGAGAGGGTTGAACATCTTTCCAAGCTTGAAGGGGGCCCCCGACGGCTCTAGGTCTACAGAGCATTTCAGGCATTTTGATGGAGCAACCCCCACTTTCTGGAGCTTCGGCAGAAGTGCCGTTGGAAAGAACATTTTTCACAAGGCTATGGGAACATCTCTTTCTTGTCAGATAATGGAGATGATACTACGCTATCGAATGTGTGGGCAGACATAAGAAATCTAGCAGATGGCTCTGACTCCACTGTTGTCACTGTGAGGGGGACACTGTCAGGAGGTGGACGACAGTGGTGGGTGGTAGGAGAAGGTATGTTGACAGTGTATTTGAGAGAAAGAGCTCTCGGAAGGCAAAAAGACTAGAGGTATGTTTGCTCCCAGAGAGAAAAGAAACAAAGCCATAACAACCAAAAAAGCCACAATTAAGAGAAGGGTCAAGCTGCCTGTCTCTCGCTCACACACACAGACTCACACACGTATGCACATGGAGATGGGACAAGGATACAAAAAAGCAATCTGCTTTCTGGTTTTCTACTGAAATCATCTGAACTCATGCGTGTCCTACTGGTGGATTTCAGTATTCTAGATTACGACATGCCCGCTTCCTTTGAATCCTGGAGGAAACATCCAAGATGAAAACCTCAAAGAAGATGAAAAACACCAAGCAGGGAATCAATGAGAAAATAGCCCAGAAAAGTTCCTTATGTCTTAAGGCAAAGTAAATAAAGCCAAAATTATTTCTTTAAATGATAGTGTGGATTTACATAGACAGTTCATAGTCTCTCTGAACATGTGTTCACTTAATCTTCTGGGGTAAACAGAACTCATGCATGTCCTACCGGTGGATACGGTTTTGGCATCAGACAGGCCTGGATTCTAATTCTAGACATAAATGTTCAAATGTGAAGTTGGTTAAATTTCCTAAACTTAATTTAGTATATCTATTCATAGGATTATTGAGAATATTCAATGAAATCAGATATATTCATTTCTTAAAATAGATTTCAGTACAAAGTAGATGCTCACTGAATTTTGGCCATTCTTTCTCCCCTGGCTTCTACTTGCCCTTAACAAGAATGCTATTTAGAAATTTGATGCCTTTTATTAAGCATCATAAATTCCTGGACTTGCCTATGGCAGGCACGAGAGGCTTGGCCAACAAAAGCCACATTTCAGAAAATTAATAGGTATTACCTAATTGTATGCATCCATATTTTTGCCTGGCATTCCAAGAAACTCTGTGCTAAAAAGTAAAATAATAGAAAATTTTAGAACCCTGAGGTTTTGATCTACTTATTTGCCTTCTAACCATGTGATAATACCTATTTTTTTTTAATTTTGCTAATGTGCCAGCATCAAACTAAGTATTATACTTTAATCTTTATAGTAACCCCAGGATGTAGGTTTAATTATTATTTTTCATTTATATGCAACAAACAAGGACTAAGAGAGCTAATTTTCCTAGGGGTGTTTGACTTCAAAGCCTGTTGTTTATAATATTACTTCTACATGTACCACACAGCTTTTAATTTCTGACTTTTATTTTTAAAGAGTTATTACTATTGCATCTTTTATTGTGTGTTGCTCAAATCCATTTGGGGATCAGGAGCATTTTCAGTTATAAACAAATATTTCCAAGACAGAAATTATCAGAAACTCACAAACCAAGCCGAGCCACCTTGCTTGCTAGAAAAAAGCAAGCAAGGTGGCTCGGCGCCTGTGGCTCAAGCAGCTAAGGCGCCAGCCACATACACCTAAGATGACAGGTTAGAATCCAGCCCAGCCTGCCAAACAACAATGACGCCCTTACATGAAAATACAACCTATAGATACAATTGTCAGTCACATGCCTGATATTTACTGCCCCGAGCTATGCTCTTTAGGGAAAATGATACAGGGCCTATTTTTCTATACAAAATATCATGTAAGGCCCCATCATACACTTAGGAATGAGATTATAAAAAAGGAGAAATTTGAGTAGTAAAATAGATACACAGTCTAGAAAGACTGGAAATACCTGAGATTCTGTCTCCTGAATAAGATAATGTCTAGAAAAGTATCTGCCTTCTGTATCTTCTTCCTCAGCTGCTACCAAAAGTAACACCTTGTTTCTCCCTCCTAAGGCCCTGAATGATCCCTTCTGAAATGTAAACAGTCCTGGGAAGGCTGACAAAGTTCTATTCATCATTGAGAACTTCGTGATTAAAAAAAAAAAAATTCCCTCTCTCAAAACAGGGGGGTAAAAACAGGCCTGCAACCCTGTGAGCCCCACCTTATTGACAAGAGGGAAGAACTGCCTCTCAATTTTGCCTGGAGTAAGCTCAGAGACACTTTAGTCCTGTCTGAGCTGACAATTTTCACCCCTCCGGCCTTCAAGGAAACTAGGCCATCACGTGAGGGGCTACAAAGTTCCTATTTGCACAGCAAGACGCTGCCAACAACTTCAACTGTGAGTAGGATGGACACGGTTGTTTTCCTTTGCTCCCTGTGATATATGAGTAGGAGTTATGAAGATTGACTAGAAAAGGCAGTTCTACACAGTGGCCACAGATGTTCTCGTGTCCAGTTATTCTGCTACACCTGACTCAAAATCAAGGTCCCTAAATGGCAACATGAATGCCCACGAGTACATTTGTTGAAACTAAGGTTTAGATGGATTTCCTGCAAAATATGATTGCAAAAAAAGAGAGAAATATTTGAAAGGCAGCACATGAAAATATATTAGAGAATAAAATATTTGGAACATAGCTTCAAGAACTTTCATAACTGACCAGTAGAACTGTGAGTGAGAAAAACAACTGTTGTTTTAAGTCACCAGGGAAGAGTGTGGCTGCCTGTCACACAGAATTATGAAAGAACAATAGAAAGAATCGAGGAAGCCAAAAGTTGATTCTTTGAGAAGATCAACAAAACTGACAAACTTTTAGCTAGACTAAGAAGGGAGAAGATGAAAGTAACTAAAATCATAAATGAAGGTGAGGACCACACTGCCCACTTTACAGAAATTAAAAGAATTATAAGAGAATACTAAGAACAAGCATAGGCCCACAAGCTAAGATTTAGAGGAAATGGAAAAATTCTTAAAAACACACAAATTCCCAAAACTGACTCAAGAGGAAATAGAAAATCTCACCAGACATGTAACCACAGAAGAGATTAAATCAACAGTCCAAAACTACTGTACAGAATTAAAACTGCTGTTTAAATCAAAATCAATAAAATCAAAGTTTTATTTCTGTACACCAGCAATGAACAATCTGAAAAGAAATTGAGCAAATAATTCTATTTACTATAATCTCCAAAGACTAAAATACCTACACATAAATTTAACCAAGGAGGTAAAAGGCATGTCCATTGAAACCTACAAAATGTTGTTGAAAGAAATTAAAGATAATTTTCTGAGAAGACAACCATGTTCATGGACTGGAAGACTACGATGACAATTCTGCCAAAAGGATCTACAGATGTCTTTCACTGTCATATAAAATTTCGATAGCTTTTATTGCGAACTTGGAAAAGGCAATCCTCAAATTCATGTGGAATTGCAAGGGACCCTGTATAGCCAAAATCATCTCCAAAAACGGAAAACAAAGTTTCAAAACTTACCGCAAAGTTACAGTAATTAAAATAATGTGATAATGACATAAAGATACACATATAGATCAAAGCAATAGAATTGACATTCCAGAAATAAACCCAATATCTATATTTAATTGATTTTGGCAAAGTTGCCAAGGCCATTGAATGGTCAATAATAGTCTCTTAAGCAAATAGCCCTATAACAGTTAGATAACTACAAGCAAAAGAATAAAGTTGGCCCCCTCCCTCATACCACACACAAAAATTAACTCCAAATGGATCAACAACCTAAATATAAGAGCTAAAATGATAAAACTGTCAGAAGAAAATGAAGAAGTAAGTCTTTGTGATTTGGCCATGAATTCTTAGATTTGACATCAAAAGCAACAAAATTAAAAAATAGATAAAATTTTATTTCATCTAGATTAAAATAGATAGAACTGACATTGTCAAGAAAATGATAGACACCTTAAAAAATGAGATGACATATCTGCAAATCATATATTTGAGTAGAGTAGGATATAGAAGGAACACCTATAACCTAACAACCCAAAGTAAAAAATTCCAATTAAAAAATGGGCAGTGAATGTGAATAAACTTTTCCCCCCCAAAAATATGCAACTTCCATGAATTTCAGGGAAATTCAAATCAAAACCCCAATGAGATTCCACGTCACTCACACTTGGGATGGCTAGATCAGAAAACAAAATAAAGCAAAACAAAAACCCAGAAAATAACAGGAAATAGCAAGTATTGGTGAGGATGTAAAGACATGGGCATCATCGTACATTGCTGATGGGAACATAAGATGGTACAACCACTGTGGAAAACAGTTTGGCAGTTTCTCAAAAAGTTAAATATAGAAATATTTTATAATCCCATAACTCCTCTCTTAATTGTGTGTGTGTAAACAAAAACTATGTCGACACAGAAACTTAAACATGAACGTTTATAGCAGCAATTTTTCATAAGAGCCAAAAGGTGGAAACCACCCAATGTTCATCCACACATGACAGATAATGATGGAATAGGATTCACCCATCAAAAGAAAGGAGGTACTGAAACGGGATACGACTTGGGTGACTCTGGGAAACATTACGCTAATGAAAGAAGCCGAGCACAAAAGGTCCATAGTTTATGATTCTTTTTACAGGAAATATCCAACTAGACAGACGCAGAAAGATGGAGGGTAGGTCAGTGGGGAGCACTGAGAGGCTGTGGGTGTCCCTCTGGAGTTACGGGAAAGTCTTGACACTAGAGAGAGGTGGGCATAGCCTTGTGAATGCACTAAATGCCATGGAATGGTACACTTGAAAAGGTTTAACTTTATGTTGTGTGAATGTCATCTGATAAAAATAACTGATGAATCAAGAAATAATAATATGGTCATGTCATCACAGATACAAAGGTGACCGCAGCAAGTTGAAAGAAGCCCAAGGTGGTTGCCTCCGGTAACTAGAACTTGGGGGGAGGAGAGAGACAGAGCTGGGACCATAGTTTCTTATTTTAAGCCTTTTCAAACAATTTTATTTTTGTCTTAACTATGTGAATGTATTACTTTGATTTTTTAAAAAGTTTTAATTATTCTTAAAAGATAAGCATTCCAGGATGCTAGAGATCCTGGCAGTACTATATGGATCCTCAGGAAACAGAGAAGAATGGGCCCCTTTTTGACACACACGGGAGAATAACCCAGTCCCCAGAAACCTCTACAGAAGTAGAATCCAAGGTTGGCGACTGCCAGGCAGGTTGGTGGTTCCACGCCACATGGCGAGCTGGCAGTTGATGGAATCAGCTCTCTGTGGCCTTTGTCCCACAGCAGCCACCTGGCTCCAGGTGCTAAATTCATCACCGTCATCCCCATGGTCTGAGTCTGGATCCCTTCCTAATGTTCCCTCAAGTGTCCTCACAGAGCATGTTTTGAGCCTGTTCCAAAAATATTTCAACACCTTCTGGATCATAAACCACATAGCCAATCCATCACCAAGACCTGTCCATCCTGCTTCCCAAGTACATTTCACCATCTTCACTACCAACAGTCCCACCAAGTTACTTATGTCTGAACAAGGCAGAAGCCCCCTGAGTGCTGTCCCCATCCACACCCCACCTCCAGCTCAGCCTCCCCTCACGACACACAGAGACCTTTTAACAGAATCCAATCACGTCACTCTCATACCTCAAACCTTTCAAGGCTCTCCTTTTATTCTTCAAATATTCCCTAAGTTCTCCCCATCGCTCACAGGGCCCCGCATCGTCTGGCCTCACCAGTGCATCACTCCTCTCTCTCCGGGCCTTCTCTTCTCACCTCCTCACCCTGGGATTGCCACCCATGCTCTTCAGTCCTCCGGGAGGCTCATCCTCATCCTCCCCCAGCTGGCTCCTTTGGGTCCCAGGTGAAAGGACATTCAGTGCAAAACTCTGCAGTCCCCACTCCTGCTCAGCCTCTTGCCTCTCCTTGGCGACACTCAGCTCAATTTTTTTTTCTTTTTTTTTTTTTTTTGAGGTAGAGTCTCACTATGTCACCCTCAGTAGAGTGCCAAGGCATCACAGCTCACAGCAACCTCAAACTCTTGGACTTAAGCGATTCTCTTGCCTCAGCCTCCCAAGTAGCTGGAACTACAGGCACCTACAGCAATGCCCGGCCATCAGCCCAATTTGAATTAGACTGTCTAGCTATTTGTTTGATTTTCTCTCCTGCTAGCCTGTATGCTCCATGAATAAAGGAAGAGCTAGAGGCATTTGTGAGCTTTCCTTCTTCATTCCTCACCATGGGGTTGGCACACAGGGGTGCATTATGGACAGTTGGATGAATGAAGGAAGGAAGGAAGGAGTGAGTAAAAATATTTTCCCTTCAAGGGTACATGGAAAACTTCCTAAACATAGAAGATAAATGTCTTAACACAATAACTAAGAAAATGCCATGAAGTCTATGTTAACCAGTTTGATGAAAATATTCAGATTGTATATAAAACCTGCACACTGTACCCCATGACTGCATGAATGTACACAGCAATGATTTAATTAAAAAAAAAAAAACTTTTCCTTTCTGGAAAGAGGCTTGTTAACATTTACAGTTGCATGTCGACTACTTTTACAAGTAAAATTCAAAATCTTTATTTTTCAGCTGCTTACAAATCTTAATTAGGATGAATAAAGGCATAAGTCACAGTGCCCAAAGGAAGGAAACTCATTTTAAAAAACGAAACAGGATCCTGCAAGTTAATGCAGAAGAGTGCAGCTGCTCCGATGGCGAGTCGTAGTTTGAGAAAATAACAAGTGATTCTGCCGCAAGTATTTTTAATAAAGAATTGATTCAAAAGTGTTAAGACCCCGAGGTGACGCTATTTTTGAACTTCAGAGCACAGTCATATCATCAACACAAAGTTGGAGCACAAAGACTCCAGCACTATGTGGAGTGAGTTTGAATAATTCAGTGAGCTAGCTGGAGCGCTCTGCTCGGTCACTGCCGAATGTCCTATGCATACAGCGAAGTGGGGGGTTTCCATAGCAATGCTTTTTACTAGGAGCATTTACTGCTGGGCTCCCTCATCTTTTCATGATCCATTTTTTTTTCCTGGTTTCATCAAACTGTAGCTGCACATTAGCGCTAAGGTAGAATTTGACAAGACTTTGCAATAACATGATAATTTTCCAGAAGAGCAAAACTGAGCATGTGGGCCACAGCCCAGGCCAGGCACAAGCCTGCTGTGCCATCCACAGCTTCTGTCACATGTGCCCCTTGACCACTCTGCATTTGCACGCTAAGGTCTACTTTTGGAACATTTTCATGACAACCTGAGAGTCACCGTGAAGTCAGGAAGCAGGAGTTGTAGACACTCATCCCTCCAGACGTCAGAGGTTGAGATGTCTTACCCAAAGTCCTACAATGTCGAATCCAGGTCTAGAAATAGGTTTTTCAGCTTCTTTTTTTCATTAAGCTAACACGTGATGTGTGCCTGCCACTGCTAGGCACTGTTCTAAGTTCCTGGGGATACCACAGATTTGTAAAAAGTAGCTGTGTCTACTTTCATGGAGTTTACACTCTGGTAGAAGATACAGGTGCCAATTGTAAATGGTTGGAGAGAGGCGTGTGAGGGAGGAAAGGAGAGAACTGCCTTGCGAACACGTCTGGGAAGGGCGCCCGCGCACAGCCATAGGCGCTGGTTCAGACACGCGCAACTGAGGGGGGTATAAACATTGTGACAGTGATGCTGGTGGGAAAAAACCCTGCTAGACACATATGTTGGAAGTAGAAGTGGCTTGTCTCATTGATTGATTAGATGGGTGGGTTTGTACTTTCTCCAGAAGGTGTTGAGATGATTTTTGAAATAGGTCCAAAGGACTCTAGATGGAACATGGGTAATGAATCCAGACTCAGGCCATGGTTGAGCTGTTTGGTGGCTGACAAGAGCAAGGACACCATGGCAGCTGAAGTAGAAAGAGAGAGGGAGAGAAGAGTAATGGAGGAGGCCAGAGAGGGGACCGGGGTAAGACTGAGAGCCGTGCAGACCCCTGGAAGGACCATGGCTGCTACTCTAATGGGGCCAGGGAGGGTCTGGACAGAGAAGTGGCTGACCCGCCCTTGGTTATAATCAGGCTGCTTATATTGATGGTAGCTTGTCCAGGACAACCAAGGAACAGGATATCCAGTGGGAGCTGCTGCAGGAATCCAGGCTTGAGATGGCAGGTTGGCCAAAGTATTGGCAATGAAGGTGGTAAGGAGTGATTGGAATTTGGCTGCATTGTGTATCATGGAGACAGAGGCAATGGCATGTGCAGATGGCTTGGACATGCAGTGTGAGAGGAGAGAGGCACTAGGGATCACCCTAAAGATTTTGGCCACAGCAACTAGCAGCGTGGCATTGCCAAGCTTGAGGGGCTAACGTGAGTATTGGGGGGGAGAAGTAAGGAGTCTGTTTCAGACAAGTTAAGAGGAGATGCCCAAGAAGCCGTCAGATGCATAGCAGACGTTCTTGGGCTGAGATACAAACTCCTGCTACAGTGCCCCTCTCAGCTGGCTGCATTCCCCATGGCCATAGCTTGGATTTTTCCAGAATGAGAACCGTGGTGGCGAGGCTACATTCTCCTCCTGTGCTCAAATCTGCACTGGTCTTATTTCCAAGAAGAATAACCTAGTCAGCCTGCCTTTCACTTAGTAGGACCTTTAGCCAAAGAGCTCCCTGGCCATCTCAATGTGGCAGAGACCCGATGACAGACCTTGAGACACAATGTGACAGGGACCTCCGTAAACTGGCATTGTAACTGACTGAATGCAGGACCATTTCTCCAATATCTATAGTATATTATTTAATCATTTTCCTACTTTAAAAAGAAGAGTCGATTTTCTTTTTTATATCCTTGTAGGAGAAATTCTTAAAAGCCTGGGGACATCAGAAGTAGCTGAGTTGATCCAAATGAGTCGCACTCAAGGCATCCAAATAACCTTGTCTTTGGTTAACAATGAATCAGCGCCAGCGGAATGATCAGATTTTAAAACTTTCACTATAAATGTGACATATGCATTCCCATGTGTCAGCATAATCTCTGCTGAAAACATTTCCATGAATGACAAGTTGATTGGCCCCAATTTGAAAAGCATAGTGTATAAAAACACAATTTCAGAAGGCCAACATTGTGACAGATTCTATATTCCGCTCAAATACAGAACTGGTTTGAACTGTTTGGGGAATTGTGATAGTCTGTGAATACTGGCAGCCAAGGAAATTAGCCAGATCGGAGAAGAAGGAAAGGGGAGGAAGGGGATTCACAGCTGTTGGGCAACTGCTAGCAGCCAGGCATTGTCTGAGAGAAAACGGTGGGGCAAAGGGGTTGATAGATAATCATTGTTTTCACCACCAAAGGAACAGCCGGACAGAGAGGGGAAGAACGTTGGTTCTTGGCTGGTAGAGACCCCCGTGCCACTCACGGCTCCGACACTTACTGGGACATGTCAGACCAATGATGCCACTTCTCTGACCTTCAGCTCTTACATCTATAAAAGGAAGATGACCGTAGATACTTTGTAGGTGATTGGGAGAGTTGGGCTGGGGTTTATTCATATATAAATGAACACACACAAGACAGGCCTGACTTATTTCTAATTTCATTCTATTGCAAATGGTGTAGTAGGAGGCCCTAGAGTGGGGAGGAGGGTGTTTGAACCACTCAGGAAGTTACACTCTGGTTGAAACAAACAATGGAAAAATCTCCAGGCACGTCTAACATGCTCCACAGGGTCTTACTGACTCAACAGCTCGGAGATTTGAAAGGCTAAACAGCTGAGCTGGGGTCCCTTTCTCTTCTGTCCCTGGGGCCCTGTCCTGCGGTCTCCTCATTCATTTCAGTGAGTTTATCTCAAAACCTATGGCCTCATCAGTTTAAGCCACCAAAAGAAATTCTGATAGATAATAAGATATGGTAGTGGAAAGGTTTCTCGATTATTTGGGGCCAGGGAGGGCATAGAGAGCTTTTTAAAACTCCCTTGGCAGTTTTCTATCAATACACATCTTGTTCCATGTTACTGAGAAGCACCCACATGAGAGAGGTCCACTCTGCAAACTACATTCACAGAGGATTTGGATTTCTTCGGTACTTTCATTCTTTTCGATTTACTGGGCATAGCAGCAAAGATGAGGGCTGATTCAGAATCCTGCATCACAGCAGTGAGTCCAGCGAAATGGGCGGCATGTGGAGGCTGAGGATTATCAAGCAAGAAGCCCTGGAGAGAGAGGCAGGCGGGAGCTCCACGCACGGGAAGCTGGCGTCCCAGCCAGTCCCAAGGGGACCTTAATTTCCAAATGAGCGTGGTGCCTTTAATTTGCTTTTTAAGTAGCTATTGATTGGGTTTTTCAGTTTAGCTCTAAGGTGAAAATCCCGTGGCCCTCTGTTAGAAGCAAGAGTGGATGGATCAGCTCCTTCTTGATTGAATTTGCCATCAGACGAGATAACGATATAAACAATAACGAAAGAAGAAAGTAAAGGAAGGCGAGGTTTTCTTCCATTTTTTTGCTTTTCCACCAGCCTTGCCTGGCATAACAAAATCATCTCAGAAACACAACTTTTTGGGGTGAGGGGGAAGGAATTGAAGAAAGAAACCCAAACTATAAAATTGCAGCATACTGATGACTATTAAGTGTACCCTTTATTTATTTTTTAATTTCAGAATATGGCAGGGGTACATATGTTTGGGTTACATGAATTGCTTTAGTACAGTTTGGGTCAAAGTTATAAATGTGCCGCTCGCCCAGACAGCAGGCATTGCACCCATTAGGTGTGAATTTAACCCCCCTCCCCCCCCACCTGCTTGCTTTTTGTTGAGTTTTATTACCAAGTGGGTGCTGATTGATTCCAATCTAGTAGTGAGGACATGCGGGGTTTGTTTTTCCACTCTTACAATACTTCACTTAAAAGAGTGGCCTCAAAATCTGAGCCACATAAGGGGGACCTCACTGGGGGAGGACAGAGGACCTCCACCATGACCCGTGCAATGGCACATGCCGAGCAAAGGGAGAGCTCAGAGCCACCTGCAGGTGCCCCCTGGGGGTGGTGCCAGTGCTGCAGCTTAAACTGTGAGCAGAGATGTTCAAAGCCTGGTCTCTACGTGGAAAGGTCTCCCCAGTGGCCTGCCTGGGGGAGGGAAGGAAGGGCTCAGGGCAGCTTTGCTGTGGGCCTGGTGCACAGTACTCTTCCCTTGAGTTACTTTTCCTTGGGTTTTTCTTTTCCCACCTGTTTCTGTCAGCAGAGGGCTAAGATTCAAGAGTACGATAAGGTGTGAGCTTAGGAGAAAGGAGCCACGTTTATCCTGAGTCCCGTGCCAGAGAGACAAAAGAATGTTCAGCCCAGCTCCCACACCAGGGTGGCTATCTGCACACACACAGCAACCCATGAGGGCTGTGGAAGATGCTGTCCAGACCACTTGGGGGCTTGTCTTAGCAAGGGTGGAGATTCGTACTTTCCACCTAGGAACGGACTCCACACACTCCCGCATATGCACACACTTCTGTGCTTCCTGCATTTTCTACCACAAATGTATTACTCTGACATTCCTAAACTACAGTTAAGTGCCATAAAATGAACCATGCAACGTAAGACACTTAAAACCTGAAGTATATTTGCTCTGCTAACCACACTCAACGATTTTTCAGATTAGCCTCTCTCCCACTGCTTCTGAGGGCTGAGCCAGTCAGTGAGTAAGTGCCACTCACAGCCCCCTCGGAAATATTCATTTATTGCCCTGGAGTTCTAGAGCAGATGCAACCTATCATACTATCAGCCCACCCCTCACTATTGGTTGCAAAGCCCTACAGAGTTGCTTTTGTTTCATCCTACTTAAACCCTCTTTTAAGCAAATTTCAAAAATTATCCTTTTGCATTTAAATGTACTGATGGGTTCTTAGCTAAAAAAACTTAAAACAGCATTTCTAAGAGAGATGTTTATACACTCATATTCACAACAGTATTCACAAAAGCCAGAAGGTGGAAGCCACCCGAGTGCCCAACAAAACGTGGAATATGCCTGTGACAGAAATTACTCAGCTTGAAAAAGGCAGGAAATTCGGACACATGCTGCAGCACGGGCAAACTTTGAGGATATTCCACTAAGTGAAAAAGGATCACAAAAAGACAAGCACTATAAAATGTCATTTAAATGAGGCACCCAGAACAGTCAAATTCACAGAGGCAGGAAGCTGAATGGTGGTTGCTAGGTGCTGGGGGAGGAGAGGAATCGTGGTGTTTGTATGATGGGTACAGAGCTTCAGTGTTGCCACAAGAACAGAGTCCCGGGATGCACACGGAGGTCCTTAGCACTGAACTAGACACTTAAAAATGGTGAAGAAAGGCCAGCTCATGCCTATAATTCTAGCACTCCGGGGGGCTGAGGTGGGTGGATGGCTGGAGCTCACAAGTTGGCGGTCAGCCCAAGCAAGAGTGAGATTCTATCTCCAAAATATGTTATATGTATTTTACCATACTTTTTTAAATTTGAAATGTATAGTACAATCTATCATTCTATTAAATAAAAAAGACTTCAGGGAAGCAGTGACATTTTAGGAGGGCAATCCTTGACAGGGAGGGTGTTGAACACCGGAAGTCCTGGGAAGGGATTTAGAGGTGGAGGCCAGCACTGAGGGCCCCATGGGTTTGGGGGTGGGGGAGAGGAAGCCTCCAGGGCTCAAGCATCCTAAGGAGGATGTGTTCACAGCAGGGTGCTGGCTAGGACCAGGGGATGGAAGTCTCTTGGGAGAGTGGGGGTCTTAAAGCTAAGGTGACCTTGGGGATGGAAGGGCTGGAAGGGTAAGAGCAGCCACTGTGGGGTTGAAGGAGAGCGGTGACATCAGAGCAGCAGTGAGACAAATGAAGTTGGCTTCTGCCTAAGGGACTGACTGCGGGGAGCCATGTGGAGCAGTGGAGCTGGTGAGGAACGGATTGTAATTACTGGTCTTGGAACACCGGCATTTCCTGGCCATTAAACTGATCTGACCACAGTGTTTACCCAGTCCTGCAATAAAACGGCTCCGTATTTGATACTAACAAGTCTCCAAGGAAACCCTAATATTAAAGTCCCAACAGATGCAAAAAGAAAATATGGAAGAAAGGGAGCCTTTAAAGAGGGAAAAATTGGAGGCGAAAGACTAATGGTAAGGAAAGAAATGGCAAAATCAATTTGTGTTGAAAAACAAGCATTTCTTTCTTCAAAAACAGTTACATATTCAAAAAACGCGGAACACCAGCTGAAGGCAATTTATTAACATTTTACACATTAATAAGCATTTCTTCTAAAGAGTATTGAATAATCATAAACTAAATAAAGAGAAAATAGTGTGCACAAGAAAAAAAAAATCCTAGAAGAAAGCAAGATTGAACATCTAACAGAAGAGGAAGGGTCTCATTCCTGTGGAGCACGGAGCAGGCAGAAGTGTGTGTGTGCATCCCACGTCCCGAGCTCACTGTGTGCCACGGGGTCGGCAGGTGCAGACGGCAGGAAGTCCAGGACAGGGCCTGACAGGCCCGTGGAGAGTGTGGCAGTGCTGTTGACAGGTGGACTTCTTGTCAAAGGTATTTGCTGGAGAAAGGAAGCTTGTGAAAAGGTGTGGGTGATGCTCAGGATGAAATTACATTTAAACCCCAGCTTGGAAGCTTTTATGTACCTGGGACAGGTAACTTAACATCACATAGTCTCAATAAATACATGCCTAACCCGTGATCATGAGCATGTTTAATGAAAGTGTTGAGAAGATTAGAAATTATGTGTGGGCTGGGCATGGTAGCTCACACCTGTGATGGAGGATGGCTTGAGGCCATGTGTTTAAGATCAGACTGGGCAACATAGTGAGACTTCTGTCTCTACTAAAATGAATAAATAAGAAAAATTAGCTGGGTGTGAAGGTGCACACCTGTAGTTCTAGCTACTTGAGGGCTGAGGCAGGAGATCACTTGAGCCCAGGGTCAAGTCTGTAGTGAGCTGGGATTGTGCCACTGTGCTCTGGCCTGGGCAAACCAACAAAATACATTCTCAAAAAAGAAAAATGAGAGAGAGAGAATGTATGTAGAATCTCTGGAATAGTGCTGACACTGAGTAGGTACTCAACAAATAAATAATACCAGTAACTAGAATCAAAATGATAACACTGCATTATTTATTTGTACATATATAAACTATTATTACTGATTGTTTCAAAGAAATTTGCCTAGTCGAGAACCTTTCCAACAACATATGTTTACTGAGCGTCTATTATATGGTAAATGTTAGGGCTGAAGGGACACAGGAACAGCTCTACCTTTAACCAGCTTAGAATGTAGCCAGATGCATTAGGACATAAACCCTTCAGAGCCTTATCTATTAGATCAAGGTCAAATGCACAGGTAAAAGCCTCAGCCAGTGGGATGGAAGCACCCTGGTCACTGTCCACCAAAGCACCCAGGCAAAAGTGCTGGTCACCCGTGGAACTGCAGTTGTCCCCCATTGGAAGGAGCACTTGAAGACCAAGGGGTCAACCTGTCCACAGAGTCAGAGATGGGCCCCCCCTTGCTCAGTCATGGCACCCGGTACCTGACATATTTGAGAGGAAGAGAAGCCACATGAAGAAAGGAACCACCAGATGAGCTGAGAGGCGGCCACTGAGCCAAACAGGTAGGTCTGCTTGGTCTCCCTGGGTATTGCCACCAACCTGATTGCTCTCAAATTCAAATGTAACTGTGCTCTACCTGCTTGCACTGTGTTGCCAGCTCCCTGCCGCTTTCATAGGACAGTCCTTGACTTGTTACATGAGCACCTTCCCACTCTAGTACTCACCTCCCTCCCCTGCCCCATCTACTATTCTCCACACTCGCTAAACAACTTGTTCCCTGGCCTTACCAAAGTGCCTGCTGTCTGTTATACCTAGACTGGGCCAGGCTGTCTCCTACCCCAGGACCTTTGCATGTGCTGTTCCATCTTCTTGGACCCCCATTCTACTCTCTACATATCCGTGATCCACCTAACAATATTTACTCACTCCTGCAGACAGGAGTGCAGGCATGTGCATTGCCTCTTACTCGCAGCTCTTCTGACAGCTTAAGCTGATTTTAGCTTCCCTCTTCTGTCACTCTGTAGGGCACCCCACGTGCACCACAGCACATACCAACTGAGTGGACCTCAGCTGGGAAACTCCTGAGAGCTGGGACTGCTTTGCCCAGCCCTGTGTCCCCAGCACCTACCACAGTGCTTGTTTCACGGTGGATGTTTAATAACTAGACTGCATTTAATGTATGGATAATGTCAGCAAATGACAAAAATCTCTACCAGAAAGAGAAAAAGCTTGGAACCTTGAGATCTTACTATCTGAACTTCCCTGGAAATGGAAACTTCCAGAATCAAAATGGAGCCATAACCTGAAGAAAAGTTTCACTGCGGCCCATATGACTTGGCATATTCTATGTAACCACTTCTGGGGCAGACTATAAAGGCAACAATTCTTATATGACCATGTACAGAAGGTGCCAAAAAATACATACACATTTTAAGAAAAGAAAAACACTATTAAAATTATAATACTCTGTACATGACTATCATGGGAAGATGCATACAAGTCCCATTTGAGTACCTCTTGTCATTGCAGAAATCAAACATAACTTGAGTATTACAGTTTTAAAACAGTCTTTTCCTTTCTTAAATTGTGTATACATTTTTGGGGCACCTTCTTTAAATGAGTTAGTTTTATTCTGACCAAACTCTGTGTTATTGGGGCTAGTAAGCCCCCCAAACATTTCCGTCTGCCACGCGTGGGGGAGTTACCTTGCCATTACCCTATTATGTCAGCTCAGTGTCTTTTATCTGGCCAAACTGGTGTCCCATGGAGCCGCCTGTCCCACCATTGCCACCAAATGCCCTTCCGTTCTTGGATGTGGTAACGCACCAGAAGGTCAGGGCAGATCTTCTCCTACAGTGCCAGGCTAGGAGCCATCCTGGAGTCTTTACAGAGCCAAAGGGCTTCCTGGATCACCTCAAGTGTTTCAAAATGAGCCCAGAAAGACAAGTGGAGGACAAACAGAACACAAATATGCACCTGTAAAAATAGCCCGGTAATAACAGCCGCCCCTGAGCTAGGTGGGAAAGGTAACAGATGGCTACGTCTGTCTAATTTTCCAGTCCCTGAGGTTGTACCTCTCTGCTGCCCTTCCATCTCTTCTCCTGGAACACAATTTTGGCAGGCAGTGGGTCCCTTGGAATCAACAGTATCCTTCAAAGTCATTCCAGAACTGCACAACAAACAAGGCCAACCTACGTGCTATGCAAAAGAGACCCAGAGCTGTGAACACGAGCCATGCACCAAACAAGTCTGTGACCTTGGTAAGGTGTCCCTGGCATTTTAACTAGTATATTTGTTTTTGGTCAAGATTCCTTTTTTTAAAGTAAACACAGAGGTGATGTGAATCAATTGAAAGTCAAGTGATATGCAAGCGATGTTATTTGCTGATTACCAGCCAGGTGACTGGGCTCAGACCACAGAGAGGTACTAACACCTGCGGACTGTGCGCTGACTCACTCTGACCTCAGCAGGACATTGCTGAGGGCCAGTCCACTTCCCTACTTAGAAAATGATCCGGAATGTGGTGTAAGCATTGACTAAAGCTCTTCTTCAACTTGATGTTCCCCAAATAGACTACCAGTGCCCTGAGCATTATTGACATTTCTAAATATTTTTGTAGTGATTAGAAAAGGAACGCCAATGTTTTCAAAATCACTCAAACTTGTTGAATTCTAATGTTTTAGTTTTCGCTGTCAACTTCCTGAGTGCACTAAAGAGATCATGTTTTAAAGTATTATACAAGCAAGATCTTTAATAAGTAGCTCAGTAATCTTATTTTCTTTATCATAATTGTATAAGATTTTAAAAAGTGCTTAGTTTTCTCAGCAAGCCCCTACACTGATGCCCTCAAAGACCTTTCAGGAAGCCACACAAATATTATCCCTGTCTATGAGCTACCAGGAGGTGAACAAATTTGCCAGGTGACAGTCTAGGAATCTGTCAAACATTGGTTGAGCACTCACTGAGCACTGTGCTGGGCCCTCTAGTAAAATATTAGATGGACACAGATATCAACCCTGTGCTCTCCACTTAGTGCTCAGCAAGATGCAGGGAGTGGGGGTGAACTTACCAAGCACTAAGCACATGCAAAAGGCACAGTTGCCTTCATCGCAATCTCCAGCACAGTCCTCTATTTGGACGTTATAACCTTCCCAAAGAGGGGCAAGTTGAGGCTCAGAGAAATCAAGTGATTCAGTCGAGTTGACACAGACTACATCATCAATTGTTCATGAGTCCAAGTCTGTCTGACTCAGATGAACACATACAAATTCTTTCTCTTAAGAGGACTTTGTTACTTCTCAACAAGTATGGTAGTCTCACGAAATGTGGGAAAGATGAAATCCATTCCAGTGGGGCTTCTGGTGTGGGCATCAGAGAGGACTTCATGGGGCAAGTGGTGTTTGAGCTTGGCCTTGAAGGAGCATAGGTTCAGTAGGGAATTCATGAAGAATGGAATTCAGGTTAAGGAACCTGGAGGGCCATGAGCTTAGTGGGTGAGCTAGTGAGTTGGGTGTAGTTTTGAAATGTTGGGAACGTGGTAGGATGAAAAGGGAGATGAGAAATGTGACACTGCCGTGTACGCACAGGCACCAGCTGTGGTGCTTCCTGTGTGACAGCCAGACAAGGCGGGTCCATCCTCCACACCTCCGTCACTATGGACTTCCCTCCGGCTATTTATGCCACTAGTTCCCTCCATCTTCTTTCTAGGTTTGCCTCTTATCCTTTCTACCTATTCTAAGCAGACCTAAGGAACTGTGAAAATCAGAAGGCTTTAAAAATAATTAGTTGTGTTTGCATTTTTGGTTTCAGGCTATGCAAAACCATCTGTCTATCTGTAACCATCTGCAGCAGATTCTCCCAAACTTCTGGAGTAGCCTTCAGACACTGTGCCCTCTTGCTCTTTTCTTGAGACACACACAGAGCCCAGACAACCTGGGAAATCCATGCAAGGGACAAGAGCAGCAGCTGGCTTTACAGGTGCACGGAACTTACAGATCAGGCACAAGAGAACGTCTATCCTCAGGTCACAACTGAGTGTGAGGAAGGCACCCAACTGTACCCTCTTTAGACCTCTGCCAAGGTCAAGATTATTCCCATGGAAGAAGGAAGGGGCATTCTAGAGTACCAAACCATACCAAGTGCTCCAGATGAAAACAGAAGACAGAGGGTGTGTGATAGAATAGAAGGGCCCAGCTGGTCAAGAATAACATTGGCCACAAAGCTGTGAGGATGACAGATGCAGATGAGGGTTACTTTGCTGGTTTCTGTGAGACTTCAAACCTTTATTTGAAACTTCAAAACCCTTAGGTCTTAGGAAAAACCTGGGGCCGGGGCAAACAAATGGAAGACCATTTCCTCTCCCAACCCCAAAGAATGGGCAATGGCTCACACTTCCTGTAACCTAAACCAAATACCATCCATCAGCAGAAGATGAAAAGGATATAGAAACTGGGGGTGGACAGGACTGTGGAAGGCTGTGCTATGAATAGGAGGGAAGGAATTTGATGATTAATGTGTAGAAAAATGAAATGAATGAGATGGGACAGAACTAAAAGAAACATGCGTGAGAGGTAGGTTCTGGGAGTTGTTTTGCTTATTTTTTCAATACTAGAGAGATTTGGTATTGCTTAAATACTGATAGCAAAGATCAGCAAGGAAGAAGATGGTGAAACCACAGGAGAAGGGCTGATTGATGAAGGGGGGTCCCCAAGGAGGAGGGAAGCCCCCAGGAGGAGGGACAGCTGTGCTCACACAGGAGAAGGGAAGGGAAGACGTCCAGGCCACACTGAAAACAGTGAAGAAGGTGAGGATGATCGGAGGCAAGCATTAGAGAGAGGTGACAGTGAGATCATTCCTATCTGATGTATTCTGTTTTCCCATGTGGGTGGAGTGGCCCAGGGAAGTTGAAAAAGCCTTAAAATAAATACCATGACAAGTCGGCGAGATGAGCAAATGGCAAGGGAGGGCGGCCAGAGATCAGGCACGCAGCAGCCACCATCAGGCATTGCCGGGGTTTCTCCGCAACACAGCTGGGGGAGTAGGAAGGCCGCATGCAGATTGCCCAAGGTTGGCCTTTTGGTGTGTGGATCTGGAAGAAGTGAGAAGGCAAGAGGGCTGAAGGTGTCAGCAAGAGAATTTTTGAAATGTCTTCACTCATTCAAAAAATATTTATTAGGTACCAAATACGTGCCAAGCTTCATGTAAAGATTAGAGGCACAGAGGTGAACAAACAGGCAGGGACTGTGGGCACAGCGCAGTGGAGGCAACCGGGAAACAGGGGGAAGAACAAGGGAATCAGGACCTCGGACAGCGGCCACACGCTCGGAAGGGCAGGGCGCCAGGAGGAGACTGCTGTGTTGGGGGTGGTCTCTGAGGGGGCTAAGGTACTGCCCCTATGCTCTGGGCAGGGTGCACAGTGAAGGGAAGGCCCCAGGGGCTGGTGGAAAGTGGGGTACTGAAAGTCTTGAAGGATCAGAGAGAATTGGGAACCCCAGAAAGCCAGGAAGCCAGGCCAGGGCAGCATATTTCTTACACGGCTTAGAGGCTGATTTTGTTCCTGGCCTGTGAGTCAAAAGGATAACATTGGGGTTCAGTAAGTTTTTTCTGTTTTTCTCAGAATTACAACAAAAGTCCAAAGCTGAGTTTAAAAACCCCGAAAGCCCCACACCCTCAGTTCTGAGGAACTTCCAGTGATGGGACAGCAGCCTCACACCAGGCTTACTGAGAGGTGTCCCAGCCTACAGAACAGCAAAGCACAGTGAGCCCAACAGCCCTGACACCTGCGGGCAAGGGGACAGGAACAGGCTGCCTTTCCCACCTGCATATCACAGGTCCACCCGTCCCTGTCCCATAGTGGGGAGAGAGGACCCAGGAGAGAAACCCCACACTCTCCTCCTCCCTCAACAGGGACACAGGGGCCTTTAAATCATAGGACAAGAATATGCCTGTCTTAAGACCTGGGAGTGACCGCAGAGTTATGAGTCACACAGAGAAGAGGCAGAGCCAGTCCCCTCTGGGGGTACAACACTTCTGGGAGAAGACCTGCTACTTCATGTCTCTGCTCCAATAAGTCGGGCACCACAACACTTGTCTTATGGCCTTAAGACAGGTGACAGAAAGAGAGGGAACGAGGTGGCTATTGCCTTTCCTCCTCCTCCTGGCCTTTGCAAGTATTTAACACCTGGGCTGTGCTCGGTGGGAGCATTGCGGATGCATCCCTGCCTTCCGGCTGCTCTGGGGAGGACAGAGACACAGAGAAAATAGCTGTGGTCCCCAAGTGTGCACAGTGTCAGGACTGGAGGAGTCAGGGAGAAGAGGGACTGCTGCACATAAAGTGACCTGGCAGGGAGTTGACAGTCAAATGGGAACTGAGAGGAGAGCAGCAAGCATGGGGCCTGGAGGGGCAGCTCTTCTGCGGGGCAGCTCTCCTGTGGGGGCAGCTCTCCTGCGGGGCAGCTTTCCTAGGGGAGCAGCACTCCTGTGGGGGCAGCTCTCCTGGAGGGGCAGCTCCCCTGGGGGGCAGCTCTTCTGCAGAAGCTGAGGGAAGGAACAAACGTGGTTGGGTTGGGGACTCAAGTGCAAGTTAAACCTGGAGGGAGATGATCAGAGGATGGGCAGGGCCACCCCAGAGGGCCTCAGAGCATGGAAAGGCTTTGGAGTTCAGTCTTGGTGTGATCAAATACTCCCACAGAGTTCTGAGCAGGGTCTGACATGGTATGGCATTTTTATTGTTGTTGTTGTTTAGACAGAGTCTCACTTTGTCACACTCAATAGAGTGCCATGGTGTCATAGCACACAGCAACCTCAAACTCCTGGGTTCAAGCAATTCTCTTGCCTCAGCCTCCCAAGTAGCTGAGACTACAGGTACCTGCCATAATGTGTGGCTATTTTTTAGATATGAGGTCTCACTCTGGCTCACGCTGGTCTCAAACCTGTGAGCTCAGGCCATGTACCTGCCTTGGCCTCCCAAGTGCTAGAATTACTGGTATGAGCCACCACACCCCACAGTGTGGCATTTTTAAGAGATTCCTCCAGATGAGTACACAGGCTACAACAGAAATGGAAGCTGATTTCCAAGGCCCAGCAGCCCCCGTGAAGGGCTCTAGTGGCCTGGGAGCAGGGGCAGTAAGAGGTGGTCAGGCTGGGGGTAGATTGGGATAGTGGGTCTTACCAGGTACCTGGTCTGTTTCAGTAGTAAGAAGGCCAGAGTCCAGTGCAGGGGTGGGGTAAACACTCCTGCAATAAAGTGATTAACAGTGAGTCTGGGGTCTTCCTGACAGAAGGGAAGTGACCAAGAGTGACCAGGAGACACAGTGCCTGCAAGTGCCTCTGAGAACGTGGAGTGTCCTCAAACTTAGGGGTAAACCCAAGTGGGAGTGTCTGCCTGAGAGGAAAGACATGGGCCAGAGCAAAGAAGTGGATGACAGATTTGAAAGTAGGTTAAGGACGCACATGAAGTTGTTTGCCACAAAGCAGAGGTTCTGTGGAGCACAGAGGAAAGGTCCAGGAGGGGGCTGGGGAGAAGGAAACACACAGACACAGGAGCAGGTTGGTGACTGGAGGGTCTCTTATCAATCTGGATGAGAGACGTGGGTGAATCATGCAGGAAACAACTGACCTGGAAATTTCCACCGAACTGGACCCTGAGTCTCTGAAGGATTGGAGGACTCGGGCCTCTCTGGAAGAAGCCAGCTGCTCCTGGAATCTAGACCAGGTGGGCCTGGCAACAGGATGGGCTGGTTCCCAGGAGAGACACCGGTTTCTGGAAGAGACACTGGCTGCAGATGGATGGGAGGCCTTTCTGGATGGAATCCTTCACAGCTTGTCTTCACTGTGACTCCAAGGGAATACGTGAAAGTGATTCTAAAATAACTCCAGGGAGCAGAGTTGTGTGTACTTTCTGCTTTCTCTCCTCAACTCCCACTCACTTTTTGATCCATAGACATCTGATTACCGCCCCCTGCATTTCACCATGACAGTCCTTCCTAAGGTTACCAGTGGTCTTCATATTGCTCAATCCAACTGACAGTTTCCAGCCCTCGTCTTACCTGCCAACTCGGTCCTGTTGGCCATAGCCTTTGAACGTTGGGGCCCCTTGTCCCTTGACCATAGGCCCTCTGCCCTTCTCCCATTATACCCTCTCTTGGGCAGCTGAATCAGGTCAACAGCTTTAGCCACACACTATGATATAGGCACTTAGACAGCGTTGTGGGGTGTTCAGAGGGGTGTGTGGCTCAGGCATACAGGGAGATTGTCTGAATCAGGCCCTTGCTACTCAGCTGTAAACATAACCTCAAAAGATGGGCTCCCAAGGAGTGGATATGCAGAGAAGGAGAGAGAATCCAAGTTAGAACTGGGAAAAACTATTCACTAGATTAAAAGATGAATAAGCACCAGTCAGTTAAAAGTAACTGCTGTTATCCCTCAGCAAAGTTACCATTATTCTGCAAGGTAAGGGCTTGTCTATGTGTTTCAAGCCCTGTGTTTACTGCCTATGAATTGCCTTTGTAGCAGTATTTCTACATTCCATCCAGTCCCTTTATCCAAAATCTTCATGCCTCCTTTTCACTCAGCATACTACCAGGCTTTCCCATCATCAGGAATTTTTATGGATTGCCTTTAGGGTACAGGGTAATGTTTAAAGCCCAGTAATCCATCTCTACCCTTCAAGACCTGGATGGAGAATTTCAATAGCCCTATTCTTCATTGTTGCCAGCTTTTCCATCAGCATCAGTTAGACATGACAGGAAGGAATTATATGTTTATCAATTATTTTATCAAGGGAGCGAGTATAAAAGCATCCCTTGTAGGTGATCAGCAATCATTATTGCACACAACTGAAAGGGGAGTCTGTTCTGTCCTTTCTTTAACATCCACAACTCTCATGTAGATGCAAAGCTGTGACCTGCAGCTCACCTCACGTGGTCCTATTGATCGTCTCTAATGGATCACACCCGGCGATGACATCTGCACCCCGCGATTCCAAAGTTAATCACACATGTCTCCATAGCCCACCCCCCATTTCCATTTATCTCCCGTGCTGTCTGCAGAGTCTATCAGTGTGAAGGAGGCAACATTCACCTTGGAAGCAGAAGTCTTGGGTCCAAGTTTTGACTTGTTTAATCAGCACAAACATTCATTTTCCGCATCTCTGTTTTGGGTGAATAATCCTACACTCATTCCACATCTCCCCCCAGAGGCAGGTACCAGTCAGGGTATTACTGTTAGAGAAAGCCTTGAAAATCCAAACACTTCACCTTTGTCCTTGCTCAATGGAATATTCAAAAGAGAGTCAGCCGTTCTCAGCAGCGTGGATTGCAGAAAACTGCCTCACAGAAAACTACCACTCATTTATTACATCAATTTATTACAATTTATTTGAGAATATTAGACATTCTCGGCTTCAGGTCCAAAGCTGAAGACATGTTCTATCAGATGGGCTCATCTGTCAGATGCGTAGGGCAGGTACTATTGTTTTGATTTTGAAATGAGGAGAGGTTCAAAGTTTAACAGGCCAAACAAGATCGATCACATAGCTGGAGAAAGGACAAATTAGAACTCAATTTTTCGAACGTTCTAATCCCTAGTTCTACACCTTCCAGCATCTCTAGCAGGAAGGGAGAGACCAGCATATAACTGCCTTCTCCATGCAAGGAGTGACAATTTAACAACCCAAGAGAAATGGTGCACCTCCCCAAAAATTCATTTTTCCTCTCCTCACAAAAGACCAATCAGGAGATGGTTTACTAGGCTTCACGTACACAATCAAAATAATATACTTAGCATTCATGCGGAATATCACATTTTGTAATTATTGACCATAAGCAATTGAGAACTTATTTCATGGATAGATAGATGGCTACAACACTAACCACCTAGACAGGTGTCCTTTATATTGGACAGGGAAGTTTTAAAAATCAATTTAACAGTATCGCTTTCAAGGTGCAGAGTGCTGAGCCTCACTCAGGACGGATACATTCTGGAAGTCTTGTACGTTTAATTTACAGTGAACTTCAATAAATTGCTCTCTTGGCGCTCAAGACTAGAGGTCACGCACACCTGCTGAAGCTTCGCTGTAGACGGAGACTCCGCTGTGGTCTAGTCTTCCAGCTTGACACACCGAAGGCTCCAGACTCTTATGATGATCAAATATTGACAACTCCCTGTGACCTGGTGAAGTACAACTCAGTGAAAGGATCCCAATTTAAATTCTTCTCGAGTTTTCAGGGAGAGAAAGCCGTTTCAGAAGCACATATTGCAGGCATTCGTCTGCATGGGCAAGTTATGGGCCTGATGCAACTCCATGCTTCTAAGACAAAGGATGGGGGTTGAGACGAGCGTTTTGTACGTGCAAAGTGGCACGGTCCATAACAGCCACACATGTGAGTTCTTCACACATGCTTGACTTGGCTGGCACTCCCTGTTTTGATGAGTGTTAAGTTCATCAACAAATGAATAGGCAATCCGAATCTACCTTTTTAATTACAAAATGCTTTTCCCTCCCCCACCATCATTTCAGCACACACACAAAAAATGTCATCATGATAATTCCTACTAGCTTGCTTCTGTTTCCGCTTCAATAGATATCCCGGAGATGGGAAGTCACATAACAGCTTTGTGTCCTATCAAGTTGCCGCCACCCAAAACAGCTGCAGCGCTTACCTAATTAAACCCCAGCACCACACTGCGCGCTTCTGCATCAATCATTAATATTGTATTTTGGATCATTTTAAATTCTGACTGGGGGTAGGTGGCTCCCCGCACACTGGTCTCTGAAGGAGATTTTTCAAATAATCTGTAAGTGGCATAGAAAAAAATAAAACAAGCTGCCTGCTGCTCAGGGGGAGAGCTCCGCCACCCTGCTGCACCCTGATTAGCTGTTAATGCTAATTGAGAGATGAATATTGCTTATGCTGAAAATGCTAAAGGCATCTTTTTATTAATATGAAAAGGAAAACACAGTTCTCCTCACCTCAAAAATGTGTCTGTGGCTCCCTGCCCAAATGGTAAACAGTGCCAAAGACTGGTGGTTTCTGGGTCTCTTGTCTCCGGTTTGCAGAGCCATTATTCTGAATCACTTCTTTGCTCTAGGTGGGCCTGCGAGAGTTAGTGAACTGTGATCCCCACCTGGGATTTGCACATCACCTCCTGCATCTGGAACTCAGAAACTCTCTGCCCAGAGCTCTGATGGCCCAGAAATATTTATGTAAATCTCTGTGCTGGAAATGCACTTGGGTTTAAGCTCATAAACCAAACAGTTTCCCCCATCCCTACTCTAACAGACTAAAGGCAAGAGGCCAAGCCAAATAAGACAATTTAGACAAAGAGAGCCTGGCAAAAACCTAACGAATGCCCACTCCTCTGGTATTCTAAGAACCATGCAGAGCAGCTACAGCAAACACCCTGCTGTCCTTTGTTAGAAAAACACTCTGATCCCCTCAAAATCAGGGGAATCAGCTCAGTAAAGGCGTGTGCAAGGGAGACTTCCTAACGAAGGATCAACTGCAGGAACACACAGCCAGCTCTGTGGAAACACGGCTTAGAAGTCAAAGGGAACAGGGCACAGTGCAGGGACCAGGATAGTCTCGTCCTTCCCATGAGCTGAGACTAGCCGAACAGTGCCAGGCTACCACGTGGCACTCAGCCGCATCAGATAAAGAGAGAGGAGAAAGCATGTAAGAAAAAGAGACTGGATCAAGAGGAACAAAAATACAAGGAAAAGGTAGGGGTGCTAGGATGTCTCACTGCACAGAATGGAGGCTGAGAGATTTAGGAAGCATCTGAAAGCCCACAGGAAAGGCCCTCAAGGAAGGAGCAATCAGGGTTATCTTCTACTGTTATTTTTATCAGCAGGCAGCCTCCCATTTGTCCCCAGGAAGTCTGTTACGGATTTATACATGTTAGGTATACATCTGTGCCACTGAGCTGTTGTTCCCATTGTTCCAGTTTCCTGTAATCAAAGTAACCCCTCCTTGGAGCCTTCATCTCTGCCGCCTCGCTCCTACCCAGTCCGAGGCTGCTGAGCATCCTTGAACATCTTGGTGAAACATCCTCAGTCACATTTTCCTCATCTGTAAAATGAGAATGTTGGCGTGTATTTAGATACAACTTCCGTTTACTCAGCGCGTCCTGTGTATCATGCTAAATGCGTTTTCTATGTGATCTCCTGTCCTAAAACGGGACGTGGTAAATGTTATTTCCATAATCCAGGTGAGGAAATGCAAGCTGCAAAACTTCCCCAAAGCTCCCAAAGTCATCCAGCAAGCAAGTAGCAGAGTCAAAGTCTGCTTAGCCTTTCCAAAAAAGAAAGAAAAAAAAATAAAAATAAAGTAGAGCAATAACAATAACAGAGAGAGAGAATGAATCTCCAGGTGCTACCATAGGAACAAGCCTAGAGCCAATTTATGCCGCTTGGAATCAAGAACAATTTTAAATATTTAGCAGTGAGGACTATAACATGCTTGAAATTGAATAGACTTGGGAGATGTAGTAAGAACCGCCTTGTTTGTGAGCGATCTCCTTTTCTGTGAATCAGGAATTTTGCCTCTGGGCGGTTTTTCTCCATAACTAATTGAAAATTCAGAGTTAGCAAACAATTCCTTCACAGCAAACATTGCTCTTTTACTCAGTTGCCCATCAGCACGAGCTTCTCTTGCTTCACATCTCTGTGCCAGGCGTTGTGCACTGGGTTTGCCAGGCGTGCAGTTGAGAGCCAGACAGTCTGGTATCTGAGCTTTTAAGGCCAAGAATCAAATGCTTCTGCCTGGCATTTCCCAATTAAGTAAACCATTTTTATGCAATTATTGCAGGATCTCAGAATACACCACCTTTGGTGATGAGCTGACTGGACCCAAAGAGAAGTTGCTGTGGGATTTCCACAAGACCTGGTGCTCAAAGGAGGTGGTTCCTAAGTGTAATTCATTCACTTTTGTGAAACTGGGCCCCCAGTACAGTGCCTGGGCCACAACAAGCAGTTGGTTCTCCCCACTTGCTATGCATTTGAATCTTACAGGGAATTGTTTTAAAACAGAGGTATCAAACCACTCTCTCCTCCCCAGGAGACCTCACCCAGTTGGTGGGGATGAGAGGGAGTTGTCTGTATTTCTCCCCAGAGGATGCTTGACTGGGAAGGGTGAAGAGAACCAGTCAGTATGAGCACTAAACAATATGAATGAACAAATATTATTCAAGTAAAACCATCTGGCACACTTCTATGTATACATACTAAAGCAAGAAAGGCCAGGAGGAAACGCTGGATTAGCATTGCGCATTGGGACAACACCACAGGTTACAAATCTTACTAGAAGAGGGAAGGAACAGAGATTGTCTTCAGGTGAATATGAGGGTCCTTGTTAACCCTTTTTAACATTAGAACATTTATTAGACCCTTTTCAGATAGTACTTATACTTTGATTTATCTTCTGATTAAGAAAATATATAAAAATCCCCTTCTATGAACTTGATAATGCTCTTAATTTGAATTTTATTACTTTTCAGTGTCTTCTTACATATTAAAAATGTGTCCTCCATCCATATGGAAGACATTACTTCTTCAGCCTACAGATAACGTTTAGTGGAGATATGGACTCAGGAAGTAACTCCGGGTCCCCTGTAGTCTGCACTTTAGGGACCCCAGACATAGACCTTTAACCAGCAATAAGACTGGAAGGACATGCTTAATCCCAGTGAGGAAAAAGCAAAATTAGACTCTTCAGTGGTCTAATTTTGGATTGGGAGGATTTGGGATTTCTATATTGCAGCAAAATAATCAACCGGAACAAAATGCAAAAATGTCTGGGTTTTTTAAGTAAGGTATCGTCTCATAGAAAAATGTGATTTCAGCATACCAAAGAAAGAAAAAACGAATTAGACTAGACTGCGAGCAATAAAAAGTGATGCAGAGAATATCTGAGGTAGAACGACTAGGTAATATTTAAAATGGAGGGACATGACCAGGGAGAGAAAAAACGTTTGATATTTTTCGTTTTGGGAAAAGGTAGGACTGTTATAAAACAATGGCGCTGGTTAAGAAAATAAGACCAAATGCATAGCTGAAAAAAGCGAAAAACAAAACTCCCATAAAAAGTCAGAAGATCTATTTTTAACACATAGGGAAATTCCAGTAGAAAATGTGCACCCAAAATCAAAACAAGGCTCTTAAACAGAAATTATTTGTGATTACCAGGAAAAGTAGAAGAGGCAATCATAAACATATGGGAAAAGGCATCTCTTTATTGAACGGCTAACCTTCTGATACACCAAGTTCGCACATGGTCCCCATGTCAAAACAGAAGTGTGGCTGGCTGGGACTTCCCCCTTCTCCACGCCTTATAACACAGCCCTGAGGAGTCTCAGGAAATTACAAGGCTAGGAAAAATTAACACTGTGATAAGGGTAGGAGTCAACAACATCCAGGGCTCTTATACCACAATTTGCCTTTTTTCCATACACATCTCGCAATCTCATTTAACGCAATCTCATCTCGCAATCTCATTTAACGCTCTCTTTCAGGAACTGGTCCAGCTGCCGGGAATACCATGGGGAACAAGGTAGGCATGGTCTCCAGCTCCCCACAGAGCTCACTCTCTGGCAGGTAAAGGAATAAATGCACCTGGTGCTCTCAGGTGGAGCCTGGTAAGACAGAGTGATGTGAACTGGGGTGGGATGTGCCTTTTTCCGAGAATCATCAGGGAAGGCTTTTTCCAGAGGTGATGTTTAAGACCAGGTCCTGGTTATGTTCACTGTCATTTTAAAATCAAGTATATTTTTCTTATTGTTTGAAAATTAATGATTACAAGGAAGCAATATAAAATTACTGTTTAAGTAATTTTTGATTAATCAAAAAAGTCAAACACTCATTTCTTATTCATTCCACTTCCACAAGCACATTGGGATCGCGCGCTCAGTTCTCGGCGCAGGTACTTCAAGAACATCTCTGAGTCACGGTATTAAGTGACAAAAGTGTTTTGAAACAACCCAGAAGTTCATTCACTCTGTAGGCACCAAAATGATGCTCCCTTTACTCTTCCCTAAAAGCGATTCCCACACACAATTGGACACCACGAAGGTTCTGGATGGCAAATTGAGGAAGGATTATCATCTTAGTTGCCTGTACCTAAAAAGAGTGGGAATTACAGTGTAGTGGCACTTACCATCAAAACATTTTTCACTAGCTTCAATTCCTGCTGAATCCTTGGGAAAATGACTCCTGAAAGTCTTGGGAAAGCAACATGGAAGGAAGATGATGTAAATACTTTTGTATTGTTAAGACACTCTTTAATATTTCTTTCTCACAGCAACAGACCCTATCTACAATCCAGGAAAATGCTTTTAATAAACACTTCTGATAATAATTTTCACAATGATCATTCTGTTATTGGTTAAAATGGTATTGAATAATAAAACCTCCCCAAAAAAAGCTCTCTAAAAGATTAGGCACTAATTGAAAAGGAGTTGATTGTTGTTTTTAATTCCAACATGTTTCTGAGGAATCCACTTAAACATTTGCAATAACAGTGGAAAATCCTTAAGCAGATGAATGAGAATTTTCCTCCTATCATCAAATGGCACCCAGTATCGTAAAATCAAAGTGCTTTGTTGCTAGGCAATTCCATGCATCATCCCTAATCAGAATTTAATCAGATTGATAAAAGTGTTCCTCCTTAATTTGTTTTTTTTTTTTTTTTTTTTACTGGAACAGGCAGGGGGAGGTTGAGTAACAAAGTATGTAAATTAATCATATGGGAATAGAGTGTTGTATAACAAAAAAAGAATCTTTCCCCCAAACTAATATTTAAGGATATGCATTATTGCTGTGATACTTAGGAATCAGATATAAGTGATACAAAGCCCAAGCAATGATTGCATTTGGCATTATGCTAATGTTATAGATAAAAGTAGCTTTGGGATCAGAATGGCAGAAGAAGGAACCAGAAGAAGCAACTCTTAACTGCCTCCAGACACCTGTACTCACACCCAAGACACCTGCCATGGGGTCTCCCTGATGTGGGAAATCTCATAGCTCTTGGTCTATGTCTCCCAGGGAGACTAAGTAGAAAGAAGTAATATGCAATTGATTTGTAACTCTGAATTTGTTAAAGGTTATTTATCGTTTCATTAACAGTTATGTCTGAAAAGAAGAAATTCATCTCCTTCATGTTATTTAATAACAAAGTAATAGATAATCACACTAAATTCAAAGGGAAGTAAGGTGACTCGAGCTGAAACAATACGGGTACATGAGTATTTGTGGAGGCTTCATAGTCTTCACTACCTATCTGCAAAGTTAAAGTATCTACATTTGAGAATGTAGATGTGGCAGATTGAAGCAAACAAGTAACAAGCTATATATTGAAGACAACAGGCTTCTATTTTTAAACCACTATGAAGTTCTAATATATTTGTATATAACACAGTTCCTACTATTTAAATGCTCGTGCTAAGTATCTCCCATCCCATAAGCACTTGATGGGTCAGAAATCAACTTTGTTGAGATATTTTTGCTTGATCAGTACATAGGAGAACAACCACTTTGCCATTCTAAAAACACAACATGAAGCTTTCAGAGAGTTTCTCATGCTGGATTTTAGGCAGGTTGGGGTTTTTAGTGTCTAAGAGAAGTAAAGGAAAACAAGAACAGAACATCTCTAGGGGTACAGAGGATTTAATGAACAAGAATATTATTGAAGGGATGAGGGGTAAAGGGGACCAAGAGGAACTTTTTGGTGCCTTTTCCTGTAAGAAGTGCTCTTATAATTATGGATGTATCTAAATGAATATTACATGTTCAGGTTTTAAATTTTCATTGACCTTGGATAATTAAAACTGCATCACATCTGATGTATTTATAATTATAGCTAAATGGTTATGTTAATGTTCATCTCTTCCATAGCGAAACAACAAAAACTGTAAAGAACATTTCTTCGAATTATTTCTTACCAGATATTCAATGTCCAGATACAAAATTCAGTGAGGGTGTGTTTTGAAAATACAATATCTTTGAGATCAATAGTCACAGCTTTAAATGTGAGATCCAGAAATCTTAATGCTTGCGAAAGTGCAAACCCAAACTGCTTTTAAACGATACTCTGCAGAGGAAAAAAATGAAATGAATTGTAGTAGCTTTAATTAAATTCTTATAGGAGATACCAGTCTCACTTAAATGAATTAGCAAGAGAAAGTCAGAGTCACTCAGGCTGTAATCATTGAACTTTAAATCTCCAAACACTTCCATTAAAAAAAAAAAAATCTGTGTGTTACAAGATCAGAGCTTTCTTTCTAGATATAAAAATAGTGACTAAATTGAATGCCCACTTTTTATTCTTTACTGAGAAACTCTTTCCTAGCTTTTTCCAATAAGAGAATTACAAGAAAAAAAGCTCTATAGAATACAAAAATTTATGTTGAATATAGTAATACATGACTCTGGGTCTCTGGCTTGGCTGTTGGGAAAATTACTGGCTGAAGATCTCCTGGACAAACATTTAACACTTAGAAATTTCCATAGGTTCCATTGTGCTCCCTAAAAAAGATATGTGAAAGTTGTGACCCCTGGAATCTCAGAATGTGACCTTATTTGGAAATAAGGTCATGGTCAGAGAAATGAAAAACCAAGCTATTTCTACTATTCTCCCACCCAACACAACACAGAACCTCCTGTGACCAAAATGTATGGGAGTTTTCCCTCAGACACCAAGCAATGCTCCAAGTAGGCACCAACAGGGTGTCTTAGAGTTCAATTCAATTCTGACACTATCTATCGGGAGATAGCATCAGAATCCACTGGTTAAGGGCTCAGTCCCACAAGACTGTCCCCCATTTCAGATGCCAATCACGAGTCCCAGTGGTGACCTATACTTCTGACTGATGGGCTATAATTAGAGTTCCCATGATTCCTTCCTCAGGTGTATTTGTTAGAACAACTCACAGAACACTTTGCTGACATTTACCCATTTATTATAAAAATATCACAAAGGATACAAATGAACAGCCAGATGCAAAGTATAGGGGAAGGTATACAGAGCTTCCAGAACTTCCCAGAACCAAGTTCAACAACCTGGAATCTCCCCAGACCCTTCCTGTGGGGCTATTACAGGGACATCATTGATTAAGTCTTTGGCCATTGCTGATCAGCTCAACTTTCAGCCCCTCTCCCCTGCCTAGAGAGAGTTCCAGCCCTTTAACCACCTGGTAGATTCCCCTGGCAACCAGCCCTCAACCTGAGGCAATCTTGAGCTCCCAACAAAGAAACCCATCACTTTGGAGATTCCAAGGGTTTTCAGCACTGTATGCTGGGAAACTGACAAAACCAAATATGTAGATGATTCCAACTTGTGATAGTTTGACTTACAATTTTTTTTTACTTTATGATATTATGGAATTGTATGCATGAAGCAGAAACTATACTTCAAGTACCCATATAATCATTCACTATTCAATAAATTACATGCGTGAAGAGAAAGGAAGAAAATTTTATCTGGGAATTAGAGCCCCCTCAAAGTTATTGGACCCAGAGAGGCTGTTGTCAGAATGAGACAACAGTCACACCTTACCGTACCCCCACCTGGACCTAAGTAATCATCTCTTAAAGCTACATGGGCTCTAGACCGACTGATGCCAAGTAGCTATAAATTAACCTACAATGCCCCACTCTGGACAGCATAACTCATACCCTATATTTCAACAACATACAGCCAATCACTAATCAATAGTTTTTCTGTAAACCAGTGAGAACTTGTAACAAACAACTATGTATCAGCTCCCTGTCCCCCCTCTTCCTTCAAAAACCTGGTTGTAACAAAAGCCAAATTTGCACTTCCCAAGTTTAGTTGAAAGTATTTTCCAGGCAGATGTCCTCATTTTGGCTCAAGTAAACTCTTTAAAAATATATTTGGTGCCTCAGTTTCTTTCTTTAGGTTGACAGATACTCAAAATTTTATTTTAAAAAGGCTTTGTGTTCAGTGATTTTGCCTAACCATAGCTAATATAAGTGTTCTGGGAATGTTTAAGGTAGGCTATGGTACTCTATAGGTTAGGTACAGTAAATGCATCTTCAACTTACAATATTTTCAATTTATGAGGAGTTTATTGGGATGAAACCCCATAGTAAGTCAAGGAACATCTGTATTTTTTTATTATAAAATAAATCACAGTATCAAAAATGTTATTAGTTAAATTAAGATGAAGCCATACTGGAGTAGAGTAGACCCTTGATCCAATATCACTGATATCTTTATGAGAAAAGGGCAGTCTGGACACTGAGACACATATGGATGATATCATGTTAAGACGGGCAGAGATTAGAATAAGGAGCCTACAAGCCAAGGAATGTGAAGGATTATCAGCAACATTGAGAGCCAGGCTGAGAGGCGAGGAAGGGTTCTCTCCTAAAGTTTTCAGGGGGAGTGCCAATCCTTTAATTTCAGATGACTAGACTTCAAAACCGTAAGAGAGTAAGTTTCTGTTGTTTTAATGCACTCAATTTGCTGTACTTTTGATTTAGGGAGTACCCTAACGAAGGGAGAAAAGTCCCCTGAACTCCCCAAGTGGGTTCTTGGCTTCACAAAGGAAAGAATTCAAGTGTGAGCCAAGTAGTGACAGGAAGGTGTATTGAGTCAGAAACAGAAAGATCCTTCTCCACAAACAGAGAAGGGGTCCTGTCTAGGCAAGAGGTGGACCCCTCATGGGGCAATGGCGATGTTTTTAAATGTTCAAAAACCCTGCTGAGGAACAGTTGTATCTGACCAGCCTTATCTTACAGTCAGGCCATAAGGTTAATCACAAACTACTGTCACAAGATCATGGACACAACCATTTTTAAGGCATCCAGTTTAGTAATTCATCCATCTTTGGGGGGTCCCAGGACAGCAACTTCCTTGTTCAGGGTAATTAGGAACCAGTATTGGTCCAAACGGCTACACTCAGGCTCTCTCAACCTTCCTTTTCTGCCTTATTCCTACATTACTTTGTTACAACACCTCTCAGAAACTGATAAGGATGTTTGTGGGACTTAGAAGCTTAATTTTCAGGAATTTCAACATGTATCCACATGTTAAGCAATGTCTTAATTTTTTTTATAAAGTCTAAGCAAGAAACTTGAGTTCTGAAAACCTTCTTAGAATTCTTTTCTTTCCTTTGTTTTCAAAGAAATGAGCAAGAGGAAAATATTCTCCTTGCAGAGCTTATCCTCCAATGCCAAAACCCCTTGTGGTAGCTGCCTACAAGATGTCCCGGTCTGAAAAACAGAAGAAGGGATGCGGTGTCTGACATACCAGGGAGCCTGTGTTTAGTTCCCTCTCTCCCTTTTGAGAGCCAGAGATACAGCCAATCCAAAGATCAGGCACCTGCGTGTCTGGCTGCCTTCTCACACTTAGACAAGTTTGACAGAAATTGTCTTGTGAACTGACAGTGAGAAAAAAGAAAATAAAATCACTAAACTGAGTACCCACTCAAAGACACTGATGCATAAATGTGCCATCTAAGAGCATGATCTGAAACACAAATACCTAAGAACCACACATGTTGTACTTGACTGCCATATACAGTTCAGCGTACTGATCGCCCAACTGGCTATAAGCACCTCTTGCATCCCAACGTCTTGTTAATATTTGCTGCAGGTACAATGGGGCCGAATGCACAAGACGATATTCCAACACAACCCTGAACAGAGATGCAGGAAAACAAATTCTTTGGGCAGAAAATGGTATGAATCATAAATTAGATTCTCTACCACTTTGAGTCCACAAAGTACTGTGACATTCATTTCTGGATTTCATTCTCATATGACCCTGTTAGTTTCACTATTTTCAAGATGTCGAGAGTCATAAAAATTAAATGATTTGCCCATAGTCATGCAGAAAGTGCAACTTCGGCTATTGTTTTCTAACTTCACCTCTCTCGCTACAGATTCCCAGAAGAGAGATTCTCATTGTGGCACTTGACCAAGTGTCCACCTCTGGTTCATCACCTGGGGCACACTCTGCAGGAATGAATGTAGTTAGGGCAGGCTAAGCGACATACTCACTGCCAGCAAACCTGCCACTAAAATATGAATGTCTGTCCCCCCAAAATTTGTAAGTTGAAATATAATCCCAATGCAATAGTATGAAGAGGTGAAGACTTTAGAAGATGATTAAATTACAGGAACAGAGCTCTCATGAGTGGTATTAGTTCCCTTATAAAAGAGACCTGAGAGAGTTTATCATGCCCCTTTATCATGTGGAGACCTCAGTAAGAAGGCACCGTCTAGGAAGCAGAGAGCCCTCATCAGACACTGAATCTGCTGTCAACTTGATGTTGGACTGCCCAGCATCCAGATCTGTGAGGAATAAATTTCTATTGTTTAAAAATTACCTGCTCTAAGGTGTTTTGTCTAAAGTATTAGGACACTGCCCTCCTTAAAACTGCTACATAGTACTATTACTGCAACCCAGTGACAGCACTGAAAAGGCCACATCCTTTTCAGGAAACTTTTTCATCATCAAAAACATCAATAAACAGTATATTTTTCATCATCAAGATCATCAGCAGTATTTTTCACCACTCAAATGAGGAAGCTTTATATTGAATTGTTTTCTTCTTAAAGTAATGGTCTAGAGACCACCATTGTCTTAATTTTTTCAAGTTGCTTTAACAAAATACCATAAATTGGATGGTATATAAACAACAATATTTATTGTTCACTATCCTAGAAGCTGGGAAATCTAACATCCGTGTCTGGTGAGGGCCCTCTTCCTGGTTCATAGGTGGCTGTCTTCTCATTAGATCCTTTCATGGCAGAAGGGGCAGGGAATTTCTCTGTGGTCTCTTTCAGAAGGGCACTAATCTCATTCATGAGGACTCCACTTTTGTGACCTAATCACCTCCCAGAGCCCCTACTTCCTAATACCTCAAGTCTGAAGGTTAGGATTTCAACATATGTATTTGGGGTGCACATAAATGTTCAGTCAGTTGCAACTGCATTAGTCTGGGTTCTCTAGAGAAACATAATCAGTAGGGCAGCTCCTTTCTATCTTTATTATATGTCTGTATCTATACTATCTATAAATATATATACACATATATACAGAGAGAGATTTTGATTTATTATAATGTATTGGCATGTCCAATTATGGTGGCTAAAAAGTCCCACAATCTGCCATCTACAAGCTGGAGAACCAGGAAATCTGGTGGTGTAGTTTGAAGGCCTGAGCCAGAGAGCTGATGGTAAAAGATTCTAGTTTAAGTCTGTAGTCCTGAAAACCAAGGCAGGAGTCCTGCCAAGGGCAAAAGATTGACATCCCAGAGAAAGCAGTCAGGCAGAAAATGGATTCTGCTTTCATCATCTTTTTATTCTATTCAGACCCTAATCAGTTTGGGATTGTGCCTGCCCACGTCCGGAATAGCCATCTGCTTCACTCAACTCCACCAATTCAAATGTTAATCTTTTCTGGAAACACCCTCACAAACACAGCCAGAAATAATGTTTAGCCATATATCTGGGCATCCTGTAACCCAATCAAAATTAAAATTAACATAAAATTAACCATCACAACCTCTCTCTGAAACTGTTTCTAGAAGAGGAAAATGGAGTTATGGCTGCCCCCAGCCCTACTGTGATACCCGATATCACAGAGAGCCTCAGGATACAAAACAAACAAACAAAAAACAGACATCCACATGCTTGTATTTGGCCATCCTTTGAACCATTCTATTATATAAACCAAGAGTCTTCAAACTTCATCACTCACATAACCTCTAAAATTATTTAAAACATTATGTACCGCCTTGCATACTTTTAAATTGACATTTAAACATTTTATTCATAAGCTTAAATAATTGTAAATAATGTGATTTTTAGGATATTTAAATGTTGGAATGTTAAAATGAAAATTATAGCCTCCTTTTATATGTACTCAATGGAATTTAAATTGCATTATGGTTTGAAAGCCACCTGTTGGGAAACAATTACTTCTTCTTATTGTTTGTGCCCCCAGTGATGAGGGTATCCTGCAGGAACCAGACTCCTCCATCATAGAGTGAACGCACACACACATGCCCCAAAAGACAGAAAACATAAAAGAGAATCCAGGAGGTGAAATACCTGTATATCTCACACCAACAAGGTGAATCAGTAGATCAGTAACAATGTGTGGACTATCAAATGACTGCAACTTCCCTTGGTTCTAACCATCTCCCACCCTAACCAGAAATATACTAGGAAAGGAATTCTGAAAACACAGCTCAGCCTAGGCAAGTAGATGCATGTACAAAGCCATCACATCATGGACCTTATTAGGCCTGGGGTTCCAGCCCAAATATGAAGCTCATGCTCTTGTCTGTATTCTGAATAATGAAGTCTTTTGTTTCCGACCCAGCAGACTCATGTCCTACCAGCATCCATGGAACTACTACAAGTTAGCTTGCTACCATGTTTCCCCAAAAACAAAACCTACCCCAAAAATAAGCCCTAGCAGGATTTCTATGCATTTGTTAAATATAAGCCCTACCCTGATAATAAGACCTAATGATGGGCATGCACACCATGCATTTCGATGTGGAGCAGTAAGGAAGACTGGAATACCTTTTATTCGCCACAGCTCTTTCTCGGAGCTGTTCGCACTTGCATGGGTGCGCATGTGGTAACCGCAGGCACAGGCATCCTATTGCACACATGCGAACGGCTAGGGGAAAGGAGTTCATGCATCACTAGCACCAGCACCACCAACAAGGTCGGCTCCCCCTGTCAGGTTCCAGAAGAAGATGACATAACTATATTTGAATAAATGTAGATTATTGCATTATACTTAATAAAAATAAAACATACCCTGAAAATAAGCCCTAGTGTGTCTTCTTGAGAAAAAATAAATATAAAATAGTGTCTTATTTTGGGGGGAACACAGTAGGTTGCAAGGAAGGTAGAATCTCAGACTCTTTACAGTTCTAACTTGGCAGCATTGTTATGGATTTAATAGTACATAAACATGCTCTTTCTTAACTTTAAAAATGTTTATATTTCCTTTCCTTTCTTTTATTTGCATTTTTAACTCTTCCTGCAGATGCATATCCTAATACATTTTAATTCTTGGAAGTCTTCTGTTGATCTCATCATCAGTCTTTAGTTAATAAAAATATGTTTATAGGCTCGGCGCCTGTGGCTCAATCAGCTAAGGCACCAGCCACGTATACCTAAGGTGGCGGGTTCGAATCCCCAGCCCGGACCCGCCAAACAACAATGATGGCTGCAACCAAAAAATGGCCGGGCATTGTGGTGGGCGCCTGTGGTTCCAGCTACTTGGGAGGCGGAGGCAGGAGACTCACTTGAGCCCAGGAGTTGGAGGTTGCTATGAGCTGTGATGCCATGACACTCTACCCAGGGGGATAGCTTGAGGCTCCATCTCAAAAAA
>CAUYQV010059281.1:0-10757 GCA_963574575.1 Galagoides demidoff | reverse complement strand
GCGCCAGCCACATACACCTAAGGTGGCAGGTTCGAATCCCTAGGCCAGGCCCGCCAAACAACAATAATAGCTGCAACCAAAAAATGGCCGGGTGCTGTGGCGGGTGCCTATAGTCCCAGCTACTTGGGAGGCTGAGGCAGGTGACTCGGTTGAGCCCAGGTGTTGTAGGTTGCTATGTGCTGAGTTGCCATGGCACTCTACCCAGGGGGTTAGCTTGAGGCTCCTTCTAAAAAAAAAAAAAAAAAAAAAGAAAAGAATAAATGGTGGAAATGTTAGAAAGCATAATCACCTAATTTATTATAGTTTATCATTTAAAAATTACCTTTGGAAATCCCATATACAGAGGGTACAAAAAAATGTATACACATTTGAGAAAGTTAAAAACTGTATTAAAATTTTAATACTCAATATATACTGATAACAAAAGATGAATACCAGTCGTGTTCAGCACCTCTTGTAATTACAGAAATAAAATGGGACTTGAGTATTACAAATTTAATAGTTTTTTCCTTTTTTAAAATGTGTATATGTATTTTTTGGCACCCTCTGTACCTATGTTGGAATCTGTTACCAGATCTGGAGATCAAATGGCCATTAAATTAACTTACTCTCATTGACTCATTGTCTTTATTTATAAAATGGGGATAAATGGGGATATTGTCTACTCTGCAGGATCACAGGAATACATAAGGTTAGGGATGTGAGAATTCCTAGCATATGCTAAATACAGTAGGCACGCAAAGGTTTGTTCTAGTTTTCCCACACTGATGCTGCACTGATAAACAAGACACACAAACAAAACAACAAAAGAACCCAACTTAGACCTGAGAATTATTCAACACACAGTACAGGCATACCTCATTTTATTGCACTTTCTTTATTGTTTTTCACAGATATTATGTTTTTTATAAGTTGAGGTTTGTGGCAATCCTATGTAGAGTAAGTCTATGGCACCCTTTTTCTAATAACGTGCTTATTTTGTGTCTCTGTCGCATTTTGGTATTTCTCAAAATATTTCAAACTTTTGCAACCTTACTATTATATCTGTTACAGTGATCTGTGGTCGGTGATTCTTTGATGTAGTATTATAATCATTTTGGGGAACCATGAACTGTGCCCACAAGAGACAGTAAACTTAGTCAATGTTGTGTTTCGTCTGCTCTGCTGACCAGCCGTCCCTCCGTGTCTTTCTCTCTGAGACACAAGAATAATTAAATTAGGCTAATTAATGACACCAAAACTGCCTTGGTATTTAAGTGAAAGGAGAAGTTGAATGCCTCTCACCCTAAATCAAAAGCCAGAAATGAGTTAAGCGTAGGGAGGAAGGCGCCTCTTGCGCCAGTCAGCTACACTATGAACGCCAGGGAAAAGTTCTTGCAGGCAGTCCAAAGGGCTGTTCTACTGAATGCATGAAGAATGTGAAAGCAAAAGGGCCTTCTTGCTGATATGGACAAAGTATTAGAGGTCTAGAGAGAAGACTAAACCAGCTGCATCATTCCTGAGAGCCAAGCCTAATCCAGAACCCTCTTTCATTCTATGAAGGCTGAGAGAGGTGAAGAAGCTACAGAAGAACAGTTTGAATCTAGCAAATGTTGGTTCATGGAGTTTAAGGAAAGAAGCTGTCCACAACATACAAGAGCAAGGTGAAGCAAGTGCTGATGTAGAAGCTGCAGCAAGTTATCCAGAAGGTCTAGGTAAGTTTACTGAGGAAGGCACCTACACTACACTACTGATTTTCCATGTAGATGAAACACCTGTATGTTGGAAGAAGATGCCATCTAGGACTTTCATATCTAGAGAGGTTTTGATGCTTGTCATCAAAGGATAGGCTGACTCTCCTTTGGCACTATTACAGCAAGGGACTGTAACTTGAAGCCAGCACTCCGTTGCAATTCTGAAAATCCTAGCACCTGTACATTACAGAGGGAACAACAAAGTCTGGATAACAATACATCTGTTTACAACATGGTTTAATGAACAGTTTAAGACCACTGTTGAGACCTACTGCTCAGGCAAAGAGATTTCCTTTCAAAATATTACTCACTGACCATGCACCTGCTCACTCAAGGGCTCTGATGGGATGTACCTGAAATTAGTTGTTTTCACACCTGCTAACATCATTCTGCAGCTTGTGGATCAAGAAGTACTTTTGATTTGGTGTCTTATTATTTAAGAAATACATTTTGTAAGCTATAACTAACAGAGAGTGATTTCTCTGATGGATTTGGGGGAGAGAGAAACTGAAAGCCTCCTGGGAAGCATTTGCCATTCCACAAGGCATTAAGAACACTCCTGATTCATGGGAGGAGGTCAAAACATCTTCATTAACAGGAGTTAGGAAGAAGTTGACTCCACCCATCCAGGAGGAGTTCAAGACCCGGAAGACTTGGTTACAAGGAAGTAACTGCAGATGTAGCAGCAAGAGCAAGAGAACCAGAATTAGAAGGGGAGCTGGAGGATATGACTGAAGGGCTGCAGTCTCCTTGCTCAAACTTGAATGAACGTCAGGTTGCCTCTTATAGATGAGCAAAGAAAGTGGTTTTTTGAGATGGAATCTCCTCCTGGTGAAGGTACTGTGAACGTTGCTGAAACAACAAAAGAAATGTTACATAAACTCCGTTGATGAAGCATCAGCAGTCTGAGAGAACTGACACCAATTCTGAAAGGTTTTACTGTGGATAAAATCAAGCAGCATCATTGCACGCTAGAGAGAACACTCACAAAAGCCTCGGGTGATGCGGCAAGCTGCATCACAGTCTTATTTTAAGAAATTTCCACAGCCACCCCATACTTCAGTGACCACCACCCTGATCAGCAGCAGCCAGCAACAGAAGGCAAGACCCTCCTCTCCGTAAGCAAAAAGATGAGGATGTTCTGAAGGCTCAATGATTGTAGCATTTTTTTTTCAAGCAGTACGGTTTTTAAAATCATGTGTATCGTTTTAGACACATGCACAGTTGTTCATACATGACTGCAAACTTCACAGTACACACACTATAGTGTAAACGTAACTTTCATCTGCACGAGGAAGGAAAAACGTCCACGTGACTTGCTTTATTGGCATTATCGCGGTTGTCTGGGACCCAACCCCCAGTTTCTCCGAGGTATGCCTGCCTGTCCCTCGTTTCAGTGAGACTCATCCTGTGACTGACTGGTCTGTCACATTCCAGGATGGACAGTCAGAAGAGGAAGGTTCCAGCAGAACTTCCAGATGACTTTTTTTTTTTTAAATCTGTAAACTAACGCGTTGGCACATAGTATTCCAGAATTGTTTTTCAGCTTTACGATTCTTGCTTCTATAACCTTCTGATTACGGAAGCAAAACAAAACATATATTCAACCTCCCATCATAGAATACTCTGAAGTAGTTTTTGATAATACGGATCTCTTTTCGAGACTCGAGAAAAAAATTTATAATTACTCATCAGTAAAGAAACGTCACTAAAAATAGCTTAGAAAGCTTTCAATGCTTCCATGAATTTGATATTTTATTTTGATTCGTGCCGTGGGAAGAAGGGAACAGAAACACAACGGCACGGCGCGGCGTCCTCGGGTCCTTCTAAGTCTGCGCCAGAACCGAAAGCGACTTAATCGCGCGGTAACGACTCTGGGCGGACGGGGGTTGCGGGACGGAGCGGGGAGGGAGACGCGGCGCGGGCCGAGGCCCGGGGCGGGTGAAGGTTTCCCGGGGGCGGCGGGGCGGGCGGGGCGCGGGGGCGCCGGGCCGGCCTCGGGAGCGGGGTGGGCGGGCGCGCTGCGTCCGCTCGGGGCCGCGGGGCCGGCGGCTCCCGGTGCGGCGCGCCCCGTCCCGCCGCTTCCCCTTACCACGTAGCCCCCCCACACGTAGAGGCAGTTTCCGTCCACCACGGCGCAGTGGCCGCTGCGCTCCTCCGCCACGCAGAACAGCTGCGAGTCCGCCATCCGCGCGGCGCCGGCCCGCCCAGCGGCCTCTCCTCCCGCCCCAGCCCCTCCACGCACGAACGGAACGCGCCGAGGGTCCAGATTGGTGGGAGGCGGGACCTGCGCGTCTGCGCAGCCCGCGGCGCCTCGCTCGGGCGGCGGGGCCGGCGGGGTGGGCTCCTGGCGGCGGGACTGCGCCGGGGCTGCCCGGAGGCCTGCGGCGCTCCGGCTGCTCGCCCGCACTCGGGCAGCTTGGGCAGCTCTCCAGCGCTCGGTGCTCTAGCTGGTCACAGTCCTGGTTTCCTGAAATGACTTTCTGCAGTTGGGTTGGCCAGCATTGCTTTTGGTTGTTAGGCCTCTTAAGATTTTTCTTTTTCTGTCTTTTCTTTTCCTTTGGGGACAGAATTACACCCTATTGCCCAGGCTGGAGTACCCTGGCATCAGGCTCTCACAGCGACCTCAGACTTTTGAGTTTAAGCGATCCTCCTGCCTCAGCCTCCAAATAGCTGTGACTACAGGTACGGCCACTGTAGTCACAGCTACAGTGTTTTTCTTATTGTTGGTAGAGATAGGGTCTCTCTCTGTTGCTCAGGCTGGTCTCTAACTCCTGAACTGAGGGATCCTCCCGCCTCGGCCTCCCAGAGTGCTAGAATTACAGGTCTGAGATGCTGATCCTGGCTTTACGACTTTTTTTTTTTTTCAGTTTTTGTCCGGGGCCAGGTTTGAACCTGACTCTGGTATATGGGGCAAGCACCTCACTCCTTTGGGCCACAGGAGCTGCCCTTCAGACTTTTTAATGTCTTCGTTAATCAAGAATAATTCCTCTCCTATCTCTCTGATGCCATTGATTTGTTAAATGGGTTAGTTTCCTTATTTACCTTTAGCCACCCCATATTCTGAGTTGGATTGCTTCAGAAGTGTGTTTTTTTTTTTTTAAAGTCTCACTTTATCGCCCTCCGTAGAGTACTGTGGCAGCGTCACACAGCTCACAGCAACCTCCAACTCCTGGGCTTAGGTGTTTCTCTTGCCTCAGCCTCCAGAGTAGCTGGGACTACAGGCGCTTGCCACAACGCCCAGTTAAGCAGTGTGCTTTTTCATTCACTTGCTCATCTTTTTCCATATTTATTTTAGACTAGAAGCTATAGCTAGAGGTTTCATTAGATTCTGGTTCAGCTTTGTTCAAGAACGCTTCATGTTGGTCGGGAACAGTGGCTCACACCTGTAATCCTGATACACTCTTGAGAGGCCAAGGGGGGAGACTTGCTTGAGTTTAGGAGTTCAAACCCAGCCTGAGCAAGAGTGAGAACACATCTACTAAAAATAGAAAAATCAGCCGGGGCGTTGTGGCAGGTACCTGTAGTCCCAGCTACTTGGGAGGCTGAAAGGGGAGGATCACTTGAGCCCTGGAGTTTGAGGTTGTTCACAATGCCAGGGCACTTTTAGCCTGTGTGACAGAGTGATACTGTGTCTAAAAAAAAAGGCTTCATGTTCCATTACATTAGGACGCATTTAAGTCTGGTGTGTCCTTTAGTGATACTATCTATTGTTTCTTTTTGACATTGTTTGGCAAAGGCATACAGATTTCTCCCTTTTCTTACACAAAAGGAGGCATATTATATGCACTGTGTATAACTTGCTCTTTTTGCTTAACAACATATTATTCAGTGTGTATGGATCCTCCTCAGGCCTTTTGACAGCTTCACAGAGTTCCACTGAGTGAATGTAATAGTTTTTTCAACCGGGTCCTTATTGATGGGCGTATTGGTTATTTCCAGTTTTTTGCTGTCACAGATAATGCTACAACATTATGCACATGATATTTTGTATTTTTACAAGTACATGCTTTGGGTAGAGTTCTAGAAGTGGAATTGCTTGGTCGGAGGAGAAATGCATATGTAATTTTGCTAGATGTAGCTGAATTTCTCTCAATATAAGTTCTGTCAACACCAGCAACGTACAACAGTGATTGCTTAATAGGGTATGTTGTTAAACTATTAGGGTTTCTCTAATCCAAAATGTTAGAAATACCATAGTGTCTCAGTGAAGCTTTTTGGAATTTTAGCTCTATGGGAAGTGTTCCTGTCAGACTCCACCCCCTGGGTAGCCTCTATGCTTTGCATCCTGTTACTTGCACTTTTCCTGGTTTGCAGAATAAGTGAGTTTCAGCGTTTGTGAGCCACCTCGTGGGGAAAGCCAGATATTGTCATTTGCTTACCTTCTGATTTCTCATTTTTAAGAAGATATTTGTTCCTGTTTTTCTTTTCTTTTTTTCCTCGGGGTATTCTTTACTTTTTTGCTAGCCCAGGGATACATTTTTAACATTGGCTTTTGTATTTGATCAAAATTTTAGATTATTTTTTAGACGAAGGATTGTTCAAGATATCTAGTCTGCCATATTGCTATAGAAGTGTATTTTAAACATCAAGTTTTCTCTTTTTTATTCACTATATATATTAGACTCGTTTTACCCAGAAACTTCCTATTTATTCTTCAGTCCTCAGTTTAAACATCATTGTCTGTAGAGAATTTTACTGTCTAGGTTAGGTCCATTTGTTATATATCCTGTTAGCATCGGAAACTTCGTTAACACACTGCTAGTACCTGTAGTTAATAGTTGTTACATTCCCCGATGTATTATAAACTCCACTGAGCAGAGATGCTGTGCCTTGTTCAGTGATATATCCATAATATGAATTAAGTAAACCTGTATTTTGTAAATTTGTAAACTTATATCTTGCTCTTCATCTATAAACCTTTCTCTTCCTCCATAAACTTTGTTTCACGCTTGCCTTACCTTGGGGTGTCTGGCTATTCTTCTTAGAAGAGCACCCCAGAAGTCGAGGATGCAAAAAGTTGTCTGGAACCCGACAAGCTCGTTAGCCTGTTGCGAACCACAGCTCAGTCCATATATTTAAAGCGTTTATGGTACAGATGGGGCATAGGAACCCCTCAGCTTAAACAAAAACAAGGTGGGTGGGCGTGATGGAGATTTCTAACAGCTTCGAGTAAATGTGCGAGAAAACCAAGTGAGGCAGTATTATCAGAGCCTGAGTGCAGTAAGGCAAAGGAGTACACCGGGCCCCCTACAGCTCTTACTGCCCCGAAAGAAAGGTGTGGGTGCGATAAGCCGGTGGAGTCACTGAAGGTCAAGCGCAGCGGTGACAGCGCCGAGCTGCACGTCGGAGCACTGAGGACAGGGGAAGCGCTATCCCCCTATATAGGGGAAGGTGTCTCTCGCCTTTCAGTCTCCTGGCAGCAAAGCAGTGCGGGGTGGTCTCCACATTCAACCCAGTGGGTCCTGAGGCACACTGCAGGGATGTCTGTGCGGACCTAGCAGGTGCTCAGCCCGGCCCCGCGCGCCGGGGGCGGGGCGGGGCCATAGGCGGGACCGGGGCGGGGCGCGCCTGGGAAGGGGCGGAGCCACGGCGGTGGCGCCAAATTGCGAACATGGCGCCCGAGCGGGTGAGGAAACGGGCGCTCTCCGCCTTTAAGCTGCGGGGCTTGCTGCTGCGGGGGTGAGTCGAGTCCGGCAGCTTGTGGGGCGACAGGGGAGGGCTGAGGCCGCCGCGCAGGGCAGCAGGACTCACCGCGGCGGCTCCCCCCGCGCCGAGGAGGGGATTGACCTTAAATCCTGATAGAGACCCTTTAAAAAGGTCTAAGAAGCAAGGTCGATCCGGTGCGGTCTGGAGACCGCGATGCTTTCTTAAGTTCCCCGACGTTTGCGGGGTGTTGAAGTGTTTGTTCCTGGCGGGGCGGTTCTCCTCTGCACTTGTCAGACTGAGTACCTCCCGGGCTCCCGAAGTGGCGCCTCTGCCCAGTCGCAGTGGTTCTCAAACTTCCTACTGCCGCGACCCTTACAGACAGTTCCTCACGTCGTGGTGACCCCCAGCCATAAAGTTATTTTCCTTGCTACTTCATGGCTAACTTTATGGTGGGGGGTTACCACATCGTGAGGAGCTGTATGAACGGGTCGCGGCAGTGGGAAGGTTGAGAACCACTGGGCCCTGGTGGGACTTGTAACCACGCTGCTTCCCGCAGTTACTGAGACGTCAAATGCGGGACCTGGGAAAGTGCACAAGCGTGATCTGGGATCGCTGACTTACTGTTGCAGAAATCTCCCCTCCCTTCCCCAGTTTCGTATCACGCGTTATTTCCTAGAGAAATGAGAAGTACATAGGTGTAAGAATGTTTTTAGGTGTTATTCTGGATTTTTTTTTTTTTTTGGCCGGAGCTGGGTTTGAACCCTCCACCTATGGTATATGGGGCCGGCACCCTACTCCTTTGAGTCACAGGCGCTGTGCTTTCTAAGATCTATAGAATGAATCTTTCCAAGATTTCTCTCATTAAATCTACTTTGTTTTCTAGAATACAATATTTGATGCTTATTTAAATACCCACTGGACTGAATATAACTTTCTGTACCAGATTTTGATTGTTTTTATATGTGTAGATTTTTTTGGATTGTTTTTGTAATTTTTGTAACTGTCGGTTTTATGGGACTTTTTTTTTTTTTTTTTGAGAAGAGACCTCACTATGTTGTTGCCCAGGCTGGTCTCCAGCTCCTGGGCTAAGCAATCTTTCCACTGCAGCTTCCCCAGTAGCTGGAATTTCAGGTGTGTGCTTCAGCGCTCAGTTCCAAGTTTTATGGGACCTTTAATTTTGCTTTTGGGTAAATGGTGAGTAAGGGCAAGAGTTCACATACCTTGGGAAAAAATGAATTTTGTCTAGTAGGTCCTTAACCTTTTGAAAATACGAGCAATTAATCCATTAACTTTTCTCTCCTTTCACTTCAAATTTGAATAGTAAGCTTTTGTTCATTAATTAATTTAGTGGGAAATATACTTAAATCGGTTAGCTGCTGTGCTGAGACAAGAGAGTGTAAGAGAGAGTAAGATACTCTGGAGCTCCTTGGGATGGCAGATAATGCATTTGTTATCTCTTGCAGATAATTTGTTATCTATTCATAACAAATTATCCCCAAACTTAGAGGCTAAAGTAGCACACATCTATTACGTCACGTTTTGTGCGGGTCAGGCATTCAGGTGTGGCTTAGTTGGGTCCTCTGCTTTAGGCCTTTTCACAAGGCTGCAGTAAAATGAGGTCATCTTCAATGTCAGCTAAGCAGGATTCAGTACCTGGTGGGCCTTGCAAGCTGTTGACTGGAGACTGTCTTCAGTTCCTTGGCATGTGGAGCCCCCCCTCCGCCCCCCCCCATGGCAGTTGGCTTCATGGAAAGAGAATCTGCTAACAAAACCGAAGTCACAGTCTTTGATAACCTAACCAGGAAAGGGCATTTTGTTACTTTTTAAATTTTACTTTTAAAATTACAATACAGTCAATTATTGTATCCCTTTTTGCTCTATTCCTTTTTTTAATTTGTGTTTTGGAGACAGTCTCACTCTATTGCTCTTGTAGAGTGCCATGGGGTCATAGTTTATAGCAACCTCAACCTTAGGCTTAAGTGATATTCTTGTCTCAGCCTCCCAAGTAGCTGGGACTGCAGGCACCCACCCCAATGCTTGGCTAGTTTCTCTGTTTTTGGTAGAGACAGGATCTGTCTCTTGCTCAGGATGCTATATTCAATTTTAGAAGCATGTTGCTAGGTCCAGCCCACATTCAAAGGAAGAGAATTGCCCAAAAGTGTGAGAACCAGGAGGCATGGATTATTGGGGGGCATCTCAGAAGCGTGTCTACCATGGATATGAAACAATTATTTGATTTCAACTGGGAAAAGGATTCCAGGAAAGACGTGCTAGGAGAGTGTATATACTGGTTTGGAGTCAAGAAAGAGCTTCACTGAAGAAGTGTTTGGGCTGAATGTGAAAGGATGAGCAAGACTTGACTAGGTGGAGAGAAGGGGGGAGGAAATGGCCATATGAATACCCTGAAGCTGGAGAGCACCAGGAAGGTCAGGGAGGACATTGCATGAGCCGGGTGAGATTTGGCAGGGGCCAGATTTTCTATGGCTTTACATAGCACTCTATCTTAAGAGCTGTCTCAGTATTCACCCCAAATGTGTGTGATTTTAGGAACTCAGCTGTCAAGTAAGTACACTTTGTAGACCACCCTCAAGTGTACTTAGCCCTCTGCCAAAGGATGCCACAATTCCAACTCTCAAGTTACCTGTAATAACTCAGTTCTCAATAATAAGTTGAAGAGATGTGATACCATCACAGAAAACAACCAATAAGCAACACAATGTGTGGAACAATTAAAGTGATGACTATAATAACAACATTGATGTAAAATGTACAGTTCTATGCTGCAAATGCAGAGCGGCATGCTATTAACTAGTTGTTGAAGTAGACTGTTCATTCTGAGCATTATTGGTAGGAATTCGTGTGCCTTTAATATGAGTGTTGTTTCTATGATTGTATTCAGTTGTCATAGTTTTTTGCAGTCTAGTTTTTTTCCTAATTTTCTAATTGAAAACAGTGATGAAATGACTGGAATTTACTTTCAACAAATGCATTATTAGATTAATAAATATATGAGTGCCCGTTATTTTCAGGATATGGTGTCCGACATCGAGGCAGGTAGATTCTTGTTTTAGATGTAAGGAAATAAATAAGACAAGGGTAATGTGATAAATCAGATCTAAGGTATACATAAGTGTGATTTATAACAATTTCAGAAGGAAGGGGAGATTGTAGCAGGTGGTGCTGGTCTGGAAGGCTTCTTAGAGGAGGGACTTTTAAGAGTGATTTTGTTGGCTTGGCGCCTGTGGCTCAATCGGCTAAGGCGCCAGCCACGTACACCTAAGGTGGCGGGTTCGAATCCCCAGCCTGGGCCCACCAAACAACAATGATGGCTGCAACCAAAAAATGGCCGGGCGTTGTGGCGGGCGCCTGTGGTCC
>CAUYQV010059280.1:0-22655 GCA_963574575.1 Galagoides demidoff | reverse complement strand
TCCATACCAACATCTGCAGTTTGGGGATTTTGTGATGTGGGCTAATCTTACTGGAGTTATATGATATCTCAAAGTGGTTTTAATTAGCATTTTTCTGATGATTAAAAACAATAAGCATTTTTTCATGTGTTTGTAGGCCATGCACCTGTCATCTTCAGAGAAGATTCTGTTCAAGTCTCTTGACCACCAGGGAATGGGGTTGCTTATTCTTTTCTTATTGATTAGTTTGATTTCTCTGTGGATTCTAGTTATCAGACCTATGTTGGAAACAGAACCTGCAAAAACCTTCTCCCCTTCTGAAGGTTATCTGTTTGCTTTACTTACAGTGCCCTTAGCTGTGCAGAAGCTTTTAGCTTGATCAGATCACAGTAATATATATTTGGTGTTGCTTCAATTGCCGGGGGGTACTCCTTGTAAAATATTTTCAAGTGTTTCACCACTTTTATTCATCATAGTACTGGGTCCCAGCCAGAGTAACCAATAAGGCAAGAGAAAGAAATAAAAGGTATCCAAATGGGGAAAGAAGAGGTCAAACAATTGCTCTTTGCTGTTGATATGATCTTATATCTAGAAAACCCTAATGATCAGCTAAGAGACTCCTGGATTTGATAAATAAAATAAATTCAGGAAAGTTTTGGTTACAAAATCAGTGTACACACATCAATAGTTTTCATATATGCCAATGGTCAAGCTGAGAATCAAATCAAAAATAAAATAACTTTCACCGTCATAACAAAGAAAATAGAACATCTAGGAATTTATTTTTTTTTTTTTAGACAGAGTCTCACTCTGTTACTCTGGAAAGAGTGCAGTGGCATTATCATAGCTCACTGCAACCTCAAAGTCCTAGGCTCAAGCCATCCTCCTGACTCAGCTTCTCTAGTATCTGGGGCCACAGGCACGCTTCACCACACTGTGGTATTTTTTTCTATTTTTGGTAGAAACAGGGTCTTGCTGTTGCTTGAGCAAGTCTGAAACTCCTAGACTCAAACAAGCCTCCCAACTCAGCCTCCCAGTGTGCTAAAATTACTGGCATGAGCCACCACCACCAACAGAAAAGTTAATTTTAAAAAATAAAGCAAAGAAGGTATATGGAAGAGAAAAAAATGAGTGTAAGTCTTGAAATAGAAAATCTGTGTAAAATAGAGAAAATCAACGAAAACAAGCCACCTCATTTAAGTGGCTCATAAAATTGTAAAATCCTTGAAAATCAGTTAAAAAATTTAGAAATGGACAAAATATTGCTGATAGGAAATAATAAAGGAGAGATAATCATATATTTAAAGACATAAAAGGCATATGTTATGCTGTAAATTTGAAAGTTTGGATAAAATAGGAAAATTCAAAACAAGCAAAATTTACTTAAACTGACTTAAAAGAGCTTGTTTTCAACTATTAAAGCAATTAAATCTTTAGTTGACAAAAGTCCCACAATAAAATCTCTAAAGTAGATGATGGCCGCAGTGATGAGTTTTCCAAACATTTTTGAAATATATAAAATAATATTATACAAACTTATACATAGACTTACAAAGGAGCAACTACTCAACTACTGCTGACCTTGTTTTACAAGGTCAACTAGTTGATGCAATTTTGAGATCAAATAGAAATTTTAGATCATTCACTCTCATGAGCTTAGAAAAAAAGTTCTAGGTAGAAATAGAATTATGAGAAAATAAGACACAGCAGAATAAAAAAAATTATATATTATACTGAATTGAGATTATGTGAAGAACGCAAAATGTTTAAGAATTGAAAAAATCAATCAATATAATTTGTTACATATATAGGATAAAGAGAAAAGTAATAAGATTATACACACAGGTGTAGATCAAAATTTTAATATTAATTGCACATCTATTTATAATGTAAAACTACCTACCACTATCAGGTATTTTCCTAATTTAATGAAGTATGTTAAAGTAATAAACATAAAACATAATAAGTAAATGAATATGACAACAAAATAGTAAATCAGAAAGAATAGTAATGAATAACAAATAAAAATAATAAAGTATGTTTAAATAAAGGAAAAGGGGGGCAATTTAATGATTTAAAGACATGACAAACACCACCTCAGCGAGGTGATCATGGTGATCAAGGTCAGTATTAACAATTGTGAAATATATAGATAATAATGGACCCTTGGTAAAAAGTGATAAAAAATGGCATATGTGTCTTTGTGGCCTTCCTCTAATAAATCTAGAACCCTGTTTTAATCACAAGTAAATCATGAGAAAATTCCAATAGAGAGGCATCCTGAATATATTTTATTCTGCAAAATTGTTGAGGCCATTAAAACAAAGTCTGAAAGAACTTTGTAGCCTAGTGGAGCCCAAGAAATCACAATTACCAACTATGATGTGGTATCTGGGATGGGAATCTGACGGAGGTAAAGGATATTAGAAAAAACTAAAGAAAATCTAAGGAAGTAAGGACTTATATTAATAACAAGCTGCCAATATTGGTTCAGTAGTGTGAGAAGTGAACCGTGTTACCTAAGATATTAATGACTGGAGAATGTTGTGGGTATGTAAGAATGTCTTGTACTCTCTGAACATCTTTTCGATAACTAAAGCTGTTCAAAAATAAAAATTTTATACACATATTAATTAATACTCACAAAAAAATACGTATTGAAAGAGGTTCTCCCTAAAGATAAAGGGCATTTCTTCCAAAATAGGTGCTATAAATCTAGCTGATTCAGTTCTAATTTTATAGTATGAATAAAGCTGAAGTCTCGTGAAATTGTTCATACTAAAATTCCCAAAGGTGTGAGTTAAAATTAGAGATTTGGTCAATATCCATGTTACATCATAAAAAAGTTCTGTTTTGTAGGAAAAAAAGAAAATTGATTCATCACCTTTGAACTATTGCAAGTAGAAGACAATCTCCTACTGTTAATAAAATCATTTATATCATGCTCATAAGAGCTGGTTTTTAAAAATGGGTTGCAGTGACAGATTTCATGGTTCATCCTTTGGGAGTCTATTTATAACTTTATTTATATGTCAATTTGATGGCATTCTTTCATCATAAAGTCTACTTAATTTAAAGTTAATTGGGTCACGAAGGAAAATACAAACCAAAGGGAAAAGCTTGTTATATTTAGGGGGGAAGTTATTTGCAGTAGGTATTGCTAGAGAAAATTGTTGGCTATAGAAAGTGGAAGCACAATTTCGAAACAAGACCTTTTTGTGACATTTATAAAACATAAATGTTACATGGATTGCAATGAAAGTTTAATGAAAACATGCAGAATTGCTTCAAAGATTAACAAATTGACATTGCTTTGAATAATGAAAAATATTTCCTATGATCCTTAGCCAATATAGAGCTTATTGCTTTATGTTCCTTAATTTTAATTTTTTTCCTTTCAAACTTTAAATCTAAAGTTCAAACTTGCATACTTCTATGTGTGTCTGTCATTAATATATAACTCCTACAAAATAATGTATTTTATCTACATACAAAAAGTAGGATGTCATACTTAATATCTTAAGACAAAATAAAATTACTTTTCGGATGAGTTAGGTAAGGAACTTCAGGCTTCTTATCATGTTTCTCAAGTTGCCATTCCCCTCTCTACAACTGGAACATCTTGAAGAAGTCATAACAGGTGTCTTTGTCTCCATCCCATGAGACATGACCGACTACAATAATCCAAGTTCATTTGCTGAAATACGCATTGTCCTTCATACCTGTGTCTCATCAGCACCCAGTTCTATCTCCCTCCTTCAAAAAGACTCTGAATTTTCCAATCTCGATATTCAAGTGGGAAAGATCCCTCAGATCCAAGGATGGAACATTTCTGGCTTAACCCAATTGGTGTATTCTCACGCTTTTTCAGGTTTGTTTTCTTTCTTTCCTTTTTTCCCCCCTTGGACATTCTAATCATGTCTAAGTGATAGCTTTAATTTTATGATGGGTATGAAACTGTTGCAAAACAGCTGTGTGCAGCGTGTGTGGTTGTATCCTCTCTCCATCTCTGTCTTGATCTTTCCCTGCCAGCTCTCTCTTGGTGGCCATGTTGCCATCACAAAAAAAAGGTAGCTATGGGATAATTGAACCCACAAAAAGCTGAATGGAAGTAGAGAAATAGACTATATTCCCAGTGACATCGCAGACCTATGAAATCAATTCAACTTTAAAGTCCACCTGACTCCTAGACACCCTACTTGCATAGGTCACTAAAGCCCCTTACCAGCTAAGCCAAGAGGAGCTGGTTATTGTCCTCTATAGTACTGAGAAATATAAGTTTCTAACAGATATATTAGTATGGGGGTCACAGTGAAATGTGACTCCTATGTGTCATGCTGCATATCTCACCTGACTTGTCTGCTTTCAAGCAAAGAAATGTCTACTCTGTTTCTGGGTCCTTGCAGGAAGACCCCATTGGTAGGGCCTCAGAGATGAAAAGGGAGACTCAAAATTTCTTTTGTTTTGAGAATCTGGGAAAGGCATTTTTTATTCGTGGAACAGTAGGAACATTTTCCGGAAGAGCACAAAGTCCAATGAGGATACAGTGTCCAGATCCAGAAAGAAGGAGAGGCCACACTTACCTGACTGACTGAATCAGCCTTTTCTGGAATTTAGTTATACAAGTCCATGAAATAGGTCTTTGCAAATATTATGTCTATAGACACACTTTAAAATGGTCTAATAAACTCACTTTGAATATAAAAACTGTACCTGCTGTATACTGCTTCACCATAGATGAGTTTGTTACATGTTAGGAAGTAGGTGAATGGTTAATCTGTGGTCCTTTCATTTTCTTTATGAAGGTCGGAGGGATGTAATTGTGAAAAGGAAGGAAAGAAAGTGACTCAGCTAATCCTTTTGTCACTCAGACACTTAAATAAATGATATAATGTTAGTCTCAGTGATAGAGATCTCATCGATTGAATGGCTTTAGTAAGATATCCCTGGCTAAAAGATTAATTATATTCAGGGCGGTGCCTGTGGCTCAAAGGAGTAGGGCGCTGGCCCCATAGGCCGGAGGTGGTGGGTTCAACACAGCCCGGGCTTCCCCCCAAAAAAACTGCACACACACAAAAAAGATTAATTATATTCAGAAACTATAGAACATGTGTCCATAGAGAATGACATGTAAACTATGTAACTCTTTGTAGTATAAAATGGAAATTTTTGATAATTTAAATGATGTCTGTTATGTGAGGTAACTAATGGATATTACTTAAAGACTTTGTTATCTGGGCAAGTCATGAATATTAATATTTAATCCTAGTTGTCAAATGCCTTTGGAAGGAGAGAAGTTATTATATTTAGTCTGTCCTATTATAAGAAGTGATGATTTTGATAGTCATGTTTCTATACAGAATTATAAATATAAATTGATACATAAGTGGCACATCCAGAAGTCAATGATGCTATTTTTAAATGGCTACTTAATAAGGACTTAATTATAACAGTAAAACATGGATTTGGCAGGGCTACTTAATTGGTCTGAAAATTATATGTACGACCACGACCGTTTTCTTAAATTTGTATTTTGTATCTGAAATTTATGTATTTTTGTCAGAGCTTCCAAATAGTCCATCTATTATGCCCACAAGTCATCTTTCAGCCTCTTTTTATTTTGTTGCTTACTTTAAAAACAGGCTGAATACTTCTATTTCTTCTAAATGTACATATGGCTTGGCTTATTTTTCTTTACTTAACATGTATGTAATGTCTTGGATTTTATTTTATTACTAACATTAAGGAAAATATCTTTTATTAATAATGAAAATATTTTTCTCAAAAAAATTCACGTGTAATGAAATATAGGAGTTAAAACTCGTAGTATCCTTGGTTCCAGTATTTCACATAGATCACAACATAAAAAGACAGACATGGTGGGAAGATGGCTGATAAGCAGCTTTTGCCAGAGGCTTATGCCTAAAGGGAGAGATATTGGACTGAAGTGGAAGGAAGCCGGACATGAGGAGCTCTGCACTGAGAGGACTGTTGGAGGTTCACATCACCCAGGCTGAATCACACAGCAAAAACAAGAAAGTGGAAGAGAAACCACAGGGATGAGCCAAGCTCCCCAGGAAGGGAGAATCCTTCCCCGAAATGGGAGCTCCTCAGTGGGCAACCCGCCTGCCAGCGGACAGGGTCAAAAGTCCGCTCACATGATCCCATAGGCGAGCAGCCACTAATTCCCAGTCCTCCCACATTATTGAGGTCCCACCACTGTCTAGCATAAAAGACCAAATATTTTTCCTGCAATCCTGAGCACCCAGATCACAGTCTATTCTGTCTAGCATAAAAGACCTAATATTTTTTCTGCAATCCTGAGCACCCAGATCACAGTTCCCGACCCTAGCTGCTGGAAGGACTGCCTCCTGTAGAGTCTGGAGTGTTTGGAAAGCTCACTGAGCAGCTCAGGAAGTCTGTCAGCTGCCCCGGTGCAGTGTGAGAACAGTAGCACGACAGTGCTGCTGGGGAGAGGGTGAACTACCCATCTCCAGCTCCTCAGGAAATCTCAGGCAGGTCTGTTCTCTGCCTTCCAGGGCAACTTCTGATCCCAGTTGGGTGGGAGGGGCCAGTGCTTAAATGACTGAATTTTGACTGAGCTTTGGACCTGCCCCCCTCCACTAGGCACACCTCTCTGAGCTCCATAGGGTCTGCAGACCAGACTGAACTTTGGACCTCTGGTCACTACCAAGCAGGCACTCTGAGCTCAATTGGGTAGGAGGGGCCTGGTGTCTGAGAAACTCTTATCTGAACTCAAGAACTACACCCCCAGTGGGCAGCAGCCCCCTGAGCTTGACTGGGCAGGCGGTGCCTGGTGTCTGAGCAACTGTCCACACAGCTGCGCCCTCAGCACTCGATTGGCTGGATGGTGCCCAGCACATAAGCATCTCTCCTGAACTCTGGGCCAGTCTTGTCTGCTGGGCAGCCTCCTGAGCTTGATTTGGGGGGTGGAGGCAGAGCTACTAGAGCAAATTGTGACTGAAACTCTGGGCCAGGAATGTCTAAGGATTCTTGTCCCCCTGGAGACACTGTATGAGGCTACAATTTCACCACTTGTCTGCCTTTGACAGGGCGGCAGTGGCACTGAAACAGCGAGGAGGGGACTTACCAGGGACAACCCATCAATTCAACTAAAAAAGTATAATTAACATATTAGAAAGAGGAGAAGAGGAAGAGGCTGAAAATCCTCATGAGGAGGAATCAGCAGAAGAACTCTGGCAACATGAAAAATCAGAGCAAATCAACGCCTCCTGGGATGGCAAAGAAAATACATCAGAAAATTCCATCCACGGGGAAATTGCTGAAATGTCAGAAATAGAATTTAGACTATGGATGGCAAGTAAAATAATTAGAATGGAGGAAAAGATGGAAACAGAGAACCAAAAAATAGTTCAAAAATTATCTCAAGATATTTGGACATATTGAGGAAAGATACAGCAGAGCTCAAGGAGTTGAAAAAGATTTGTGAGGAGCTTAAAAATACAGTGGAGACCCTCAGAAATTGATCAGTTGGAAGAAGGAATCTCAGATAAGGACAAGACTTTTGAACTATCCCTAGCATTCAAAGAGGCAGAAAAAGAAGAAAAAGAACAGAATACTCCCTGAGAGAGTGATGAGATCATTCCCAGAAATCAAGCATCTGGATTACAGGGATTCCTGAAAGAGCAGGATCCCAAAGGCACAAATTCTCTGCTTCAAGATGTTTTAGTGGAGAGAATTTCCCAAGTATTGCAAGGGAGGCAGAAATTCAGACAGTAGATAGTTTCAGAACCCCAAACAAAGCATCTCCTAACCACATTGTAATTAATTTTGCTAATGTTAATATGAGGGGAAACTTCTGCAAGAAGCCAGGCATGAGAAAAGTGTTACTTACAAAGGGAAAATACAAGGATGACTGCAGATCTTTCAGCCAAAACTTTCCAAACCACATAAGGATGGTCACTGACGTTCAACCTGCTTAAACAAAACACTTTCCAGCCCAGGACCCTGGACCCTGCTATACTGACTTTCATTTCTGATGAAGAAATCAAATACTTCACTGACATCCACATGCTGAGGAAATATGCCATGACTAGACCAGCTCGACAGGAAATACTCAGACCCATTCTTCGTAACAATCAACAGGAGGGTAAACCACCAAAGCAAACCTACCCAGAAATTAAAGAACAAAGCCTTGCTTCCACAATGGTGAGAGGGATAAAATTAACTCTGGACTTCTGAAAAACAAGATGACCAAAATCTGTGCCACGTCTATCAATTCACTCAATTAATATGAATGGTTTGAACTCCCCTTTAAAGAGGCATAGTCTGGCCAACTGATAGTGGCCATAAGCAGATCAGGGACTGGGTCCAGATAAGCTTTGCATTTCTTTCTCCCTTTTTTTTTTAATTTCATGTTAATGAGAGGGTAAAATGACCAAATCATAATATTTGAAATTATTAGATAGAGTCCCACTTGTTCCAAAAAGTAAACCAAAAATGAATGAGCACAGTGTTGGAGCATATGGAACACCTTTTGGATGCAGGACGAAGCTTTGCCTTTTAAATGGACATGAAGAATCCTTTGTGAGGGATGAAAATGGTCTGTGTCTTGTTTATGATTATAGTTTTATGACTGTACACAACTCACAAGACTGATAAAATTTCATTCATTAAATGAATGCAACTTGTTGTATGTATTTTACCCCTAATAAAATTAAAAAGTCAAAAGCGTGAAATAAATAACATTCCATTCTATGAATGTACGATTTCACAGGAAGAAGAAAAAGATGCTAAAAATCACTGATTCAGGTATGTGTAAAGTAGATTTTAAAAAGCATTGCAGAAAGAATGTAGAAATACTTAACTCCAGTTTTGTTTCACCTCCTCTAAGGGATAATAGTCCTGCAAATGATGAACAAAATAAATTTCAGGAGAAACTTTAATATTTAGATATGTAAGATCAGAATAAAAAACATTTACTATTTTTAAAATAATGTTAATTCTTTAGATTTACATAAAGTAAATCAAAAAATATTAGCAGAACATAAAGAGATGACTAGAAAAATCTTAAACTATTTACCTTTTCTCTCCAAGAAAGGAAGAGAAGATAAAATATAAAAATAACTTTTAGGAACTGACAGTGTTAAATTGTCACTGGTTAAATAAGATTCTGGAGCTAGGGAAAAGTGAACTATATAAAAGGCTAACCAATGAGCATAAATTATAGTGATTATTTGTTAGTACTTTTAAAAAAGAATGTACAAATTTCTTGGAGTTAGTACAGATTCACTAAGAACAAGTTATGATTAACACAAACTTCAGTTTTAAATATCAATAGTCAACACATAATTAAGGCAAACGCCTTGGGATATACATTTTGATGAGGCAGCAATTCTTGAGGGAAAAAAGTAAATGCGGATTATAATAACTATTGTATTAGAAATATTTTTTTAAAAAAGAAATATTAATGATAATGATTTATACCAAGAAAGGCATACATTCTACCGGGATGTCCTCTGGTTGATTAAAATTGAGGTTAACCTGGAAGGTCTCTGTGGCAGTAGAACACAGTTAAATATCAAGTATGAGTCATGAACTATGAGGCCTTAACTCTATCATTTTTAATGCACTTATAAGCACTTCGCTTACAATAATTTCCATTTAATTTTATTATGCCACCTTGTTAATTTATACCAAGATATTCGAATTTGTCTTAGATGAATAGATGAGTTTGCTATAAAATTATGTTTACTCAAAATAGATGAAGCCTGAAGTATTCAGTCCCTCTATTAACATAATAACATTTGATGCTATCTGTCTGGAATTGCCCTATTTCCTTCCTCATAGTATTATTTAAAATATATATTTGAAATATCACCTTTGGGTTTCTTTGAGGCCATAAGATGGTAAGACATTAAAATAACACTGGGGCAAAACCTGTTGCTCAGTGAGTAGGGTGACGGCCCCATATACCGAGGGTGGTGGGTTCAAACCCAGCCCCGGCCAAATTGCAACAAAAAAATAGCTGGACGTTGTGGCAGGTGCCTGTAGTCCTGGCTACTTGGGAGGGTGAGGCAAGAAAATTGCCTAAACCCAGGAGTGGGAGGTTGCTGTGAGCTGTGACAGCACAACACTCTACCAGGGGCAATAAAGTGAGATGGTCTCAAATAAATAAATAAATAAAACACAAATATATAATTTTATATGTGGATATGTTATGGTAACTTTTAAATACAATGTATTAATATATATTACAAGCTAAATTGTGCTTTAAGACCAAACCAGAAAATGAAACCTTACTGCCCCAGACAAAGAGGAGGGCAGGGACAAGGCTGCAGGATGATTCTACAGATTAGAGGCCCGATGGAGCGAATGTATCTGAAAACATTCTACTGCCACTTTAACAACAGACTCTCCCTCTCTCGCAGCAATGATACCTGGTTGTGCTTTGAGGTGAACACCACCAGCAACTCACCTGGCTTCTTCTACAGTGGGGTCTTATGAAATCAGGGCCCTCGATATTGTCCACACAGAACCGTGCTTCCTGACCTGGGTCAGGCCCACGCTGTCCCATCACCACTTCTACCAGATCATCTGGTACATCTGGTACATGTCCTGGAGTCCCTGTGCCAACTGTGCCAGGGACTTTCTGGCCACACATGAAGACGTGAGCCTGACCATCTACACTGCACACATCTACTACTTCTGGAGACAGGATTACCGCCAGGGGCTGTTTAGGATGATACAGGAAGGGACCCAGGTGTACATCATGTCCTCTAAAGAATTTCAACACTGTTGGGAAAACTTTGTGGACCACTGGGGAATGCATTGGGTCACACGCTGGAATAGACTAAAGAAAAATTATGAGTTCCTGGTCACCTGGCTGAATGAGATTGAGATTCTCAGTGACCCGATGGAGCGAATGTCTCCAAACACATTCTACAAGCAGTTCAACAATACACCTGCCCTCCGTGGTCAGAAGGACACCTGGCTGTGCTTTGAGGTGAAAGAAAACGAGAACAGCAACTCACCTGGCTCCTTCCCCAGGGGGGTCTTCTGAAACCAGGTCTTTTCTAGGACCTCTCCTCGTGCAGAAGTGGGCTTCCTGACTTGGTTCCAGAAGGAGATGCCCCCTGACCACCACTATGAGGTCATCTGGTACACATCCTGGAGTCCCTGAACTCACTGTGCATGGCACATGGTTAACTTTCTGACCATTAACCCAAACGTGAGCCTGACCATCTTTGCTGCCCACCTCTACAACATATATCACCCAGAGATATAGCAGGGTCTTCGCAGGGTGTTCAGGAAGGGGCCAAAGTGCACATCATGGCCCTTAAAGAATTTAAATACTGTTGGGCCAAGTTGGTGTACAATTCGGGAATGTGATTCATGCCTTGGTACCAATTCAGTGAACATTATCAATTACTGGTTACCCAGCTGAGGAAGATTCTCAGCCTCGAGATGACCTGCTCCAGTCCGGGGTGGTCACCCACCGCTGCTGCTACCAGTGGAACTTGCCCGCACTCCGAACCCTTACCAGTGCCAATGGACCTTCTGGAAGAGCAATAGCTAACATTTCCCCTTTTTATAAAACTCCCCACCTTCTCTTTGTTCTGAATTTTAATTTTCTCTTCCCAAATACAACATTAAAGGGAAAAATCATAAATAAATTGTGCTTTAAGAGGTTAACTTTAGAAGAGAAAGTATTTTTTATTATTAATTAAAATATAAATTTTGTAATATATTTTAAGAATAAAAATTTGAAATCCAAGCAAGTCTTACAATAATATAAGGACCTATAGAGACATATCCTTGTTTACATAAACACCTTTTTACACAATTGCTCACATATTTGAATATGTCTATTAAAAATAAAAAGCAAATGTGGATCTCACTAATTTTTCTGCATAGTCCACTTTCTTATATACTTTAATTCCATTAATAGGTGTCTTCAAGTTTTGCCATAATTTCTGAAAAAATTAAAAAAATAACCAAATGACACATAGTAATAATAGTCATAGACATTGTGTTGTTATTTATAGAAAACAAATATTCTTGTTAGCATTTTATGCTGAAAAGACTTTAGTTCTGTTGGCACACACAGTTTTTTCTTTGTTTTTAATTACACGTATAACTTTACTTTTCATATATATTCCTGTATGATAATAGGAAAAAATATATATGAAGGGTATTTTGTAAACACTTCATATCTTTATATTGTGACTCAGACGATATTTCTTGCCTGTTGCCACAGAAACTCAAATTTCACTTCTATGAAAATAGGAAAATACAAGAATATTAGGACTTTCAGCTTCACTCTTTAATTCTTTCATTTTGGCATAAAATTAGATTTTTTCTTGATTGGACTGCCTTATTTGGAACCGTTATGTCTGATAGCCCACCTTAATTCACATTTCGCTCCATGAAAGGTACGCCTTGGCAATTTGCAAATCAGAAAATGAAATTGAGCACAGCAAATGAATTCAACAAATGTGTTGTATTTTCTTCTAAAAATATGTTCTGGACAGAGTCTTATACATCTCATGGCCATATCATTACATTGTAAAATTATGCTGACTCTATCTTTGATAAATTTACTCTGCATAATTATTCAAAGCTATTAGTTTAGCAGTTAAAAAAAAACCTCTTCATGGAGTATACCTTCAAATAGATTAAACTCATTTTTATTCCCCTTGGCAATAGTGTGTTATGTAGGTCACAATAAGTGGATAGTCTTTTCTGATGCATTTTATTGTGCCTTACTAAAGAGAGAGAGAGAGAATGTGGACTATGTTTTGCTTTGCTTCATGTTTTAGAGAGGTTTGAATTGGTCAGTGAAGCTTTTCACTGTTTATTGTTTAAAAGCTAAAACATAAATCAACAGAATAAAAATTGTTTACATAAATATCCCCCTTTACTTTGTTTCTATAGATACATAAGCCACTGCAAATTCAAAATTAAGAGCGGTTGTATAATGTTTTATCCTCCTAAAGAATTTTGTTCATCTTGCATTTGGACTTGAAACAGTATGACCTAAAACTAAGATAAAACTAACTTACAGAAAATTTTGTGTTAGAATTTTCAGTTAAAAAAAAACAACTTATGAATATTTTATGTTCCTTATCAACTTAGCACATTTGATTTAAAGTTTTTGGGTCATCTTTTCAGATATACAGTAGATTGCTTAATCGTCATAAAATTATATATGGCAAAATACACACACGTTAAGTAAAATTTTATGGGTTTTGACAAATGTAGACCGTCATTTAACAAATGTCCAACCCAAATGTTTAATTCTTCTTTATTTCTCATTCACTTTTTCTTTACATGACTCAGCCACTATTCTGATTTCTTGCCTCAAAGATTAGTTTTGCCCACCCTATGACTTCGTGTAATTGGATGCATACAATTTGCATGCTCTGTATCGTACTTCCTTCACCTAACATAACGTTTTTGAGAATATAACATATATTGTGTGGTATCTTTCTCTTATATAGTATGACCTTGTGTAAAGATTCCATATTGTGTTTATTGGATTTTCTGTCAGCATCCATTTACTTTGTTTCTACATTTTCTTTCCTTTTTTGCTATTAAGAAAAAATATGTAATAAACAACGTTGTACAAAGTTTTTATGATAAATGTAAGTTTTATATATAGCTGAGAAGGTGTGCTGGCTACTGACTGACAGCCTCTGAGTTTCAAATTCACAAATGTGACCACCTGCTCTGGGAAAATGGGTCTGGGCCACTGAAGTTTCCCTTGTCAATTGGCACGATATTAAACTTTGTCAACAGAGGGCGCCCGAGACACATTGCAGAAAACAGGGGGTTGAGGTTGCTCGTAGGCTCCAGGGCGCCTCTTTGCAGGTTTCCTCATTGTGGGTTGTTTTTCCAACCCCTGAGTTCTACAACACACTTCTTAAGAGCATTTGACTCCTACTGTGAATGGCATGTAACTAAAATCCCTCTTTGGCAGTTTTCCCCTGGGAAGGTTTGTAGGGCAGCACCTCCAGTGAGATACTTGTCCATGAATAGCTTTCCCCAGTACCCCTGAGGACAGAATGTAGACTCGCTACGAGTAGAATAGCAAGGTCTGTGGGCACAATGCCACAAAACTTCTCTGCCATCCGGCGAGCCTGGACTGTGTACCTTCTCCTGAGGAGCTGGGTGCCTCTTCCCTGGGTTCTCTAGCACAGTCTTAGGGGTAGTGGCTGCTCGTGTGTGCTGTTTCTGAATTCTTTAGCTTTCTCCTGACTTCTTTAATCTCTAATTATTTGTTATACTTAATTAAATTTTTATTAATTTATTTTTCTAGAGATGGGATCTTGCTATATTGCCCAGGCTGGGCTCAAATTACTGGGCTAAAACTATCCTTCCTCGTGGTCATTCCAAAGTGCTGAGGTTTACAGATATGAGCCACCACATCTGACCTGATTATTTTTATGCTAGACATTCCCTTTCAAATTGATCAGGGCTTCTGTCTTCTGATTGAACCAAGACTGGTAACCGAAATTGAATTGCTCAACGTTCTGGCCACTGCATATTTAACTTTATTAGAAACTGCCAAGCATTTTCCCAAATGGATTATATCATTTTATACTCCCAGCAAAAATATAGGCATTTTGTGGACACTTCATATCTTTTCTATCATTAAATATTATGTAGTTTTAAAACACTTTAGCTATTCTAATATGTGAACAATAGTTGCTGTGGTTTTACTTTGCAATTCTCTGAAGACCAATAATGCTAAACATATTTTCATGTGCTTGTTGGCCATTGATACAATATCCTTTGCAAAATGACTTTCCAAGTCTGTTACCCATTTTAAAAAATAGGTTATATTTCTATAACTGTTTTATAGAAATCGTTATACATTCAGGGTACAGGTCCATTTTCAGATAAATATATTGCCAGTTTTTCTCCTATTCTGCATCCTACTTTTTTATTTCTTAGCTCATATTTTGAGGAGTAGAAATTTTCAATATTTGTGAAGTTAAAATTTTAAACTTTAGTTCCATCCAAATTAATCAAATTAATTAATCTTCCTCAAATTAATATTTGTGCAAATTGTATGTAATGGTCAATGTTCACTTGTCCCCGTATTACTATCTAATTGCTCCAACATCATTTAGTGAAAAGATTTTCCTTACTCTATGGAATTGCATTGAAACTCTGAAATTCCTTTACTTCCTTATCCCCTCAGCTATCATGAACAGTGCAATGTTGACTAGAAGTCACCAGATGGGCATTCTGCTCTGACCTCAATCTTAGGATAAAAGGATTCCATGTTGTATGAGTAAGTGGTTCCTTTTTATAGCTTTAATGAGATATAAGTGGAACATAGTAAACTGCACATTATTGTACAATATGATGAATTTTGATACATGAATACACCCGAGAAGTCGTCATCACAATCAAAATACTGAATATATCCATCTCCCTCAAAAGTTCCCTCATGTTCTCTCTCCTGCTGACCCCTCTCATCTTTTGCCACCAAGCAACCAATCAACTCTTGCTGCGGCTCAGTTTGTGTTTTCCAGAAAATTGCATATAAATAGAATAAAACTACATTTGTTATTTGTTGCCAGGCCTCTCTCACTGACCATAATTATTCATAGGTCTATTCCCATTGTTGCAATATGCATCAATAATTCATTTGCTTTCCTTGTTGACTGATATTCCACTGTATGGATATACCATAAATTTTCATCCATTCAATTGTTGATGGACATCTGGGTTGCTTCCAGTTTTTGCTTATTATAAATACAGCTGATGTGAGCATTCATGTATGAGTTTTTGTGTGGACAGGTACTTTCATTTCTCTTGAGTAAATGCAGAGTACGCACTTAAACAGCTAAGTCCTTGTGTAAGTGTGTACTGTAAAGCAACTCCCTAGCTGTTTCTAAACTGGTTGTATATTTCATATTCCCATAGGTATATTTATATTCTCATAGGTATGTGAAAGAATTCCTTTTGCTCCACATTCTTGCCAATATTGTGTGATCAATCTTAGCTCTTACAACAGCTGTGCATTGGTTGTTCATAGTGATATCAAATTGTATCAATGGTCTGTCAAATCTTGGGACTATTTTTATAAAAGTGTTCATTCTCCTATTTTTGCTTTCCCTGAACTCATTACGATCTGTTGGCACATGTGTGATTCGCAAGTGTTTTTCTCAGTTCGTGGCTTATATGTTAATTCTCTTCCTAGTCCCTTCTAAAAAGCAGAAGTCCTTAATGTAGACTAACTCCACATTTGTTTCCTTTGGATACTGTGATTTGGGTTTTGTATCTAAGATATCTTTTTTGTGAATGAAGAATTGTACAATTTGTAGATGTATTTAAGAATAAGAATTGTTGTTATTTAGTTTTGTATAAAGTATGAGGTACAGAAGTTCATTTTTGAACACATAGATATGCAATTTTTTGCATCATTACTTGAAAATACTATCCTTGTTTCATTTGAAATTCCTTTTGCTTCTTCATCAAAAACTATTGTATATTCTATTCTGACCACAGAAACTTTCTCTATATGATCAATAAGGCTGTTTTGCTTTCTTACTCACATGCTCATTGGAATAGCACATTTCATTTTAAGAGCTTTTTCTTTGCATTCACAACTTGCCTAATTGCTTGGCACAGGGAGGCTAGTCTTGGACCTATCTCAGTTTTCAACATTCTAAGCTTAATTATTTCTAGGTTTTGATCAAGAATAAGAGATGTGCAACTCTTCCTATCACTTAGAGGCTATGGCAGCATTTCTTAATTGGATTAATATTTCTAATGGGGTGTTTCTCAGAATCAAGAGGCTTGAGGAAAGGGAGAGAGATGGGCCAGTGGAGTAGACACAACACACATGATGTTTATCAAGTTTGGTGTCTTACATGGGTGCGGTTCATGGTGCCCCCAAACTGATAATACCATGAAAGATTGCCAACCACAAATCATTGTAAAAGGTACACTATTAATGACAAAGTATGAAATATTGTGAGAATTACGAAAATGTGACACAGAGATGTGACGTGAACATGTGCTGTTTGAAAAATGGTGCCTGTGACTTGGCTCAACACAGGGTTGCTAGAAACATTTTATTTGAAAAAACACAGTATCTACTATGTGCAGTAAAACAAGGCATGTCTGTATCCTCTTCTTAGAAGGCTCTGTTCAATCATTTTGCCGTTGTTTGTTTACATTTTTCATAAGTCTCTTGAATTCTTTGTAATCTTCCATAACATTCTATTATAGGCTCACACACATGCATGTGTATATACAGACCACAAAATATCTTCCCTCACTTTGCAATCATCTTTCGATCATTAATATGTACAGTTAAGATCACTTACATAAATTTTAAGAAAGTAAAGAACTAAATACATCATTGCATATATATGTAGTAAATCCCACAAAGTGGAAATAAAAGGAATAAAAACCACAAAACCATTGTTGCACTGTTCCCTTGAATGGGAAGGTGTGGGGCTTTAATCACATCTAAATTTCTATTTCTTAGCCTATAATGGATACCTTGGTATTCATTCCACTTTTATTCCTTTTACCCTAATATGCATTATAAATACTCTTGTATGTATCTAATATGTTATATGTAATTTGAAATATATATTTGATTCTTTATAAGAATAAAGAATTTACACAAAGGCAATGGGACAATACTTCCAAATTTTCAAGGAAAATTTTAATATAGATTATGATTATGTACTTAAAGTACTACATAAATGTGAGGATGAAATAAATATTCTCTAAGTGAAAAAAGCTTTAGAAGTTTTGTCACACCACTTCCATTTTTCAAAGTAGCAATATTTAAAAAAATATTTCAGCAAAAAGAGAAATGATTCACGTTGGGAATACTGAACAGTGTGGATTGAATGTAAATTAAAACTAGTAAAATTTGCTGCAAAATTAATGAAGTAGAATTATGTGTTTAAAAATGAATAAATATGAAGTTCTTGACACTAAATGACATAAATTAGAATTTAGAAATATAATGAATAATTAGTGAAAAATATTCACTGAATGCAACTAAAACATTGTGGGCTTTTCAAATGTGACGTGTATCAGACTGACTATCTGTAAGGTGGACTCGAAGGGCACAGTAAGTTATTAGCATGGATGTCTGTCGACATGAAATGAATCAGAGGAGAAATGCAGCATCTAGCTGGTGAGAGGGTAACACAGGGACACAGGGAAGGAAGTTAGAGGAAATATGCAAAGGAGAAGTCTCTTGCATATCCCTGAAGATGGCCGACATGATGGCCTCAGGCATGAGGACTTTCAGGTAAAAAGACTCAGTTGGATAATGGACCCATGAAGATAGTGAATTCAGCATTATAATGATCTCAGTTATGAATAGATCTTTTTAAAAAAAAAAAAGTGAGAGCAATTGCATTTGATGTTGGGAGTACAGTAGTGTTATAATAGATTTTGCTGAAAATGTGCAGGTAATTTGGGTACTGAAGTTATAAAGCAACCGAAGGTTTAGAAATGGAAAAGGCAGGATGTTGCTGTAAAAGTTTAAACAACAGTTGGGATAAATGTAGTGACAGTGAAGTTAATTATCTCAAATGTTGTTCCACAAGGCTACGGTGGTGTAGAGATTTAGACACACTCGTACACACACATGCATGCAAAATCTTAATAAACTGTGTGTATAGTGCCAATGCCAATTTCTTGGGTTTGATGCTGTACTACAGTTATGTCAGGTGTTAACACTGGAGGCTGTAGGAGAAGGCTCCCAGGACTTCCTGTACATTTCTTTGCAACCCCTTGAAATCTGTAGTTATTTCAAAATAAATAGTTTCTAGAAATGACAACCAAAAAACAATTAGAAATTGAATGCATAATTTTGAAAGTGCTAGATGGAGAAAAAAGAGCTAATTGGATACTGAACAAACAAGACTGAAATTTAGTAAGCTAAACATTCAATTAAGAAAGCTAGCAAATAAAAACAACAAGCAGCCAGGCCTGGTGGCATGTGTCTGTCATTCCAGATACGCAGGAGACTAAGGTAGGAAGATTGCTTGCCCTTATGGGTTCAATGCCAACCTGGGCAACCTACAAAAACACTGTCTTTAAAAAATAAAAGAAATTACCAACAAAAACACTCAGAAAACAAATGAACAAAATAACAAAATAAAAATTCATGTAACTAAAAATTAACAAAAAATTAAAAATGATTTCTTTGACCTTGTTAATAAAATGAAAATGTCATTGAAGGGTCTTTTCAAGGAAAAAATGAAAATAATGCGTAGCAAATAAAAGATAAAAGACGGAAACAAAGTGTGTTCCCTCTAAATGTTCAGCATAACTGTGAAAAAATTTCTAACAATAAATCTGAATATTCTTCTGAAACATATTTTTCATTATGATTTACGGAATTTTATTTGCTCTTTAAGAAAGAAATAATCCCTAGTTAATGGAACATTGCAGAAAATAGAAAACAAGTGTAACCTACTCACATCGCTTAATGAAATTCATTCTGACATGGTAGCAGCGCTTGACACTAAGGAACTGTCATGGGCCTAAATGCAAAACCTAAATATGATAATCAGTTTAGTGAATATAAAATAACAATACATAATCCAAGGGGGTACACCAGGAAATGCAAAGGTGACTTAAAATTGGAAGAACTATTATATCATATTACCATATTAAAGGAGATTACAATTATCTCATTAGGTGCTCCACTTCCAAAGAAAACACAGCACTCATTCATAATAAAATCTCTAAGCAAACTAGGTTTAAAACAGAATGCTTTTTAACCTAAAAATAACCCCTCTCAAAAAGAGAAAACTATGGCAAAAATCTTACTAATGCTAAAATCTTACAGACCTGACTATTTAAGGTAGGCACAGGTCTTAGGATGTTTATCAGACCTTGTTGCCAACCATAGCCTACTGCCAATTAAACATGTTACTGCAAGTCTTGATCATACTAATTAGGGAAGAAAAATAAACAACTAAATGAAAAATAAACTAAAATTTTCTGCACAATAAAGTCAACAATAAAAAAAATCAAGATGGGAGAAAATATTTACAAACCATATGTCTGATAAAGGGTTAACATACACTCAGTAACAGAAAAACAAACAGAAGTAAGCAATGGACCTAAATAGACAGTTTTCCAAAGAAGACAGACAAACAGCCAACTGGTATAGGAGAAGGTGCTCAACATCACTGATCATCAAAGAGATGTAAAACAAAAGCACAGTGGATATTAGGACTGGTTAGGATGGCCTTGATCAAAAAACCCAAAGATAATAGGTGTTGGCAAGGACGAGGAGAAAAGGGAACATGTATTCATTGTTGGTAAGAATGTAAATTGGTGCAGTCATTATGAAGCACGGTATAAAGGTTCATCGAAACTTAAAAATAAAATTATTACACAGTGCAGTGATCCCCTTTCTGCATTCTGTAAGAATTAAAATTAAAATCAGTACCTCAAAGATCTGGACCTGCATATTCCCTGCAACGTTATTCACGACAGCCAAGATACAGAAATGATCTAAATGTCCATTGATAGAGGAATGGATTAAAAAATGTGGGGAATATTATACAAACACACACATATACAGGAAACTATGTGAGGTGAAGGCCATGTCATTTAGCTTGATTGTGGTCATCACTTAACAACATAGAGACCAAAACATACTGTACACCTTGAATATATACAATTGTCATGTGTTCATTATACTTCAAAAAAGCTTTAAAATGGATATTTAAAGGAGTTAAATGAATATCGAGGCGTTATCAGACTCTAAACTGAGCAGTACTTTTCAGAATCAGGGCTGAGAAGCCACCTAGGAAAAAAGCAAAGGCCTCTAGTAAAATGAGAGTCACACCCCAGATGTCCCAGGAGACGTTATGACTGTCAGACCTGCTATCCTACTCAATTTTCCTCTATTTAGTGAGGTCATATGTCATCAGATTTGGGGAGAACAGGTGGAGATCAGAATTCACAGAAGCCTGTGTGTGGATCACTGACCAGAATGGAGCAGTTGTCTATTCCCCGCTATTCCATCCAGTGTGGTCCTTGGAGGGAGGACACTTCATCCGTTCAGACCACTCACTCTCTGTGCCTTCTTCCTGGGCATGTGAGCAGTGCAAGGTGCTGAGATCTGTAGTCAGAGGGGCCCTGTGCTTTGCAAGGATGTTTTCAGATTTTCAATAAAACTTATGTTTGCATTTGTACTTGGGGAAAAAGCCCAGAAAAGACAGTGGAGCACAATCATGGCTATTGGGGCCTCAGCCCACCTAATGGCTCACCTCCTGCCTCCTCCTAGGGAAAAGGTTCTCTGCAACCTGCTGCTCAGCCCGGGGGCCCACTGGCTTGGTCCACTCTTCCTCCATCTCTGCTCTCTTGACACACACTATGGGGGAGGCCCACCTTCCATTATTGCCATCCACCCCTGAAGGAGGCCTTGGCACGGGGGTGCAGACAGTGAGTAGAGGTGGGGGTATCCTGCCCCTGACCTCTGGGAAGTGGAGAGAGAAGGTCACTGTCCACCCCAGCCTGGTGGCATCACAGCAGGCTTGGCTGTCACCCAGCCACAGTCCAGAGTATTGAGTGTCTCCAGAGCAGAGATGGAAATCTCTCAGGGGTCTCCAGTTGTTTTGGGGTTGGGGTGGTCTCCTATGGGAAAGGAGATTGATTTCTCTGCCCCTTAGGGGGTCCTGAAATTTTGTTTTGCACTGGGCCATATAAATCATGTGTGATCCTGTCTATAATGTCCCCCAAAACAAATATGAGTTGGCAAAGGAGGAAAATCCTATAGTCCTATATGGGGAGGAGGCGGAATAGCTAGAGATTTCCTCTCTCCAGGCAGAGCAGCTGAGAAACCGAGTCCCATCACCCTAGTCTCCATTTGTGGATCACAAGCCCTGCCAGGCACTTTTAGGTCCAGAGCTTAAGAATTCCATAAGGGAATACCATCATCTTCATGCTCTGGGGAAAAATGAACAAATTACTAAATTTATGTATTTCATTGTTAGTACAACAGCAAGTTTTTCTACAAAAAACTTAGAAAAAAATTTATAGCGAAGGAAATCTTTAAGTCCAGGGACTTCTAAGGTGGGATGGTAAAATAAATGTCTGATTTTCAACCGGTGTGCTAAGAAGATTGTTAAAGATCATTAACTGAATTATTTACAAAAGAAATTCAAAACACAGTAAGCATATTTTCTTTTTTTTTATTCTGTTTTTGTTTTTGATCAGTATGATTTAAAAGTGTCAGGGAAAAGGTTAAATAATATAGGTATTAGCTCTTCTTTAAAAGTTTGGTAGAATTCTGAAATGAAGCCATCTGGTCCTGAGCTTTTCTTTTTAGGGAGATTTTGTATAGTTGCTGCTATTTCAGAGCAGAATAGCATGGTACTGGCACAAAAACAGAGAGGTAGATGTATGGAACAGAATAGAGAACCAAGAGCTGAACCCAGCTACTTACCGCTATATGATTTTTGACAAGCCAATTAAAAACATTGAATGGGGGAAAGATTCCCTATTCAACAAATGGTGCTGGACGAACTGGCTAGTCACATGCAGAAAACTGAGACTGGACCCACACTTGTCACCACTAACTAAGATAGATTCTCACTGGATTAAAGACTTAAATTTAAGACATGAAACTATAAAAACATTAGAAGAAAGTGTAGGGAAAACTCTTGAAGAAATAGGCCTGG
>CAUYQV010059278.1:0-13119 GCA_963574575.1 Galagoides demidoff | reverse complement strand
AGATTTTTTTTTTTTTTGAGACAAAGCCTCAAGCTGTCCCCCTGGGTAGAGTGCCATGGCATCACAGCTCATAGCAACCTCCAACTCCTGGGCTCAAGCGAGTCTCCTGCCTCCGCCTCCCAAGTAGCTGGGACCACAGGCACCTGCCCCAACACCCGGCTATTTTTTGGTTGCAGCCATCATTGTTGTTTGGCGGGCCTGGGCTGGGGATTCAAACCCGCCACCTTAGGTGTACGTGGCTGGCGCCTTAGCTGATTGAGCCACAGGTGCCCAGCCCTAAAATACTATTTCTACAAATGAATATGTGCAGGAGGCATATTAGTTCATTTGAACAACCTAAAGTTAAACCCACAAGGGTAAGCAAAGACAGCCCCAAAATATGATTAACAAAGCCAAGAGCAACTAAGCATGCTCTCACAGAGAACTAGCTTCCTCCACAAAGACCTACTGTTCTTCTGAAATCCAAACAGACAAATAATGGGTTCTGTCACATGAAGTCCAATAAGCCTCCGGATGAAACAACAGTTGATGTTAGTCACTCAACCTCTTCACAAGTTGAGGGGAAAGAGCAGAATTTTACTTGCCTGATTTACATGATTTTTCTTTCTTTCTTTTTTGAGACAGAGTCTCAATATGTCGCCCTCGGTACAGTGCCATGGAGTCACAGCTCACAGTAACCTCAAACTCTTAGGATTAGGCGATTTTCTTGCCTCAGCCTCCCGAGTAGCTGGGACTACAGGCATCCACCACAACGCCCGGCTATTGTTGTTGTAATTATCATTGTTGTTTGGCAGGCCTGGGCTGGGTTTGAACCTGCCAGCTCAGGTGTATGTGGCTGGCGCCCTAGCCGCTGAGCTACAGGCGCTGAGCCAAATTTTTTTTTTTTCGAGACAGTCTCACTCTGTTGCCCTAGGTAGAATGCTGTGGCTCCCAGAAACCTCAAACTCCTGGGCTCAAGAGATCCTCCTGCCTCAGCCTCTCGAGTAGCTGAGACTACAGGTGCCCGCCACCACGCCTGGCTAGTTTTTCTATAGACAGTGTCTCACTCTTGCTCAGGCTGGTCTCCAGCTTCTGACCTCGGGGGATCCTCCTGCCTCGGCCTCCCAGAGTGCTGGGATTACAGTCATGAGCCACCAGCACCCCTCCAAAAACTTTAAAAAGTAGATTTTTAATTGCCTGATTTACATGATTGACAATTTTAACAATTCATAAATAAGTCTTTAAATGTTTCCCCCTTCATCACAGGTGTGCTCTGTGTAAACAAATATTAACTCTTGCTTCTTTTTGCCAAGCTCTACCTGGTAGAACAAGTTCTCTTGTGGACTGTCCAAGACTTTCTCCATGATGTCTTCCTGAACTTCTTCACGCCATTCAGACTTGACTAACCCCAAAAGTTTGAGACCAACCTGAGCTAGAGTGAGACTCCATCTCTACTAAAAATACAAAAACTAGTCGGGTGTTGTGGCAAGCACCTTTAGTCCCTCCCTCTTACTTGGGAGGCTGAGGCAAGAGAATCTCTTGAGTCCAGGAGTTTGAGGTTTCTGTGAGCTATGATGAAAGCATGGCACTCTACCCAGAGATCTCACTCTGCCCTTACATTTTTCCTGCAGATTTAGAAGCCCTTCCTATTATAGTACCGACCTCACTGTAGTGCAGTTAACACCACACAACACGTGTGCCTGCTTCCCTGGCTTGCGTGCTCCTTGAGAGCAACGGCTGCTTTTTTTTATTGAACAAATGTTCATGGAGTACTTGATATGAGCTAATAATGATTCTAGATTCTGGGATACAAAGTTTAAAAAATAAATCAATAAAACAACAATAGAAACAAAATATTTTTTTCTTTTTTCTTTTTTTTTTGAGACAGAGTCTTATTCTGTCCCCCTGAGTAGAATGCCGTGGCATCATCGTCGTCCATAGCAACCTCAAACTCTTGGGCTCAAGTGATCCTCTTGCCTCAGCTCCTGAGTAGCTGGGACTACAGGTACCTGCCACAACATCCAGCTGTTTGGTTTTTTTTTTTTTAATTTTTAGTAGACAGGGTCTTACTCTTGCTCAGGCTGGTCTCGAACTCCTGAGCCCAAGAGATCCATCCGACTTGCCCTCCCAGAATGCTGAGATTACAGGTATGAGTCACTGCGCTTGGCCAGAAACAGAATCTGTCATTAAGAGGTCTATATCCTGATGGGAGGAGACAGCAATAAACACATAAATTTGTAAACTATATAGAATATAAAATAGTGGTAAGTGAAACAGAAGAAAATGACCCAGAGAGAAGACTGAGACAGAAGGTTTGCAATTTAGGATAGAGTAGCCAAGAAAGACTTCATTAATCATTTATGTCTAGTGCCTTTCAAAAAGTAGGCCCTCGGCACCTGTGGCTCAATCGGCTAAGGTGCCAGCCACCTACACCTAAGGTGGCGGGTTCGAATCCCCAGCCCGGCCTGCCAAACAATGATGGCTGCAACCAAAAAATGGCCGGGCGTTGTGGCGGGTGCCTGTGTTCCCAGCTACTTGGGAGGCGGAGGCCTGAGACTCGCTTGAGCCCAGGAGTTGGAGGTTGCTATGAGCTGTGATGCCATGGCACTCTACCCAGGGGGATAGCTTGAGGCTCCATCTCAAAAAAAAAAAAAAAAAAAAAGTAGGCCCTCAATAAAGTATGCTACCAAGTGCTAATTTTAGGCCCTCTACTGTGCCATGCTCCTAGCAGAGGTACATCAAATGCCTGTGGATTTAACATCATAAAGAAATAAGTATTACATCAATTTCATTTTCCCTCATATCCACTTATAGATAAGAATTCTTGCATCTAAGGAAAAATAATGCCTTCTGTTTGGATATGTCTTTACAGTCTACTCAGCCCTATAAGCAAGGCAGATGAGGCAGAGTTGCTATTGTAAGTAAAGATGAAAAAAAATAAGGCCCAGAGAATGTAAGCTACTTGCCCAAAGTCACACATATCTTGAAGAACTAGAATTCCATTCTTGAGATTCCCAATCCCATGATCTTTTTTCTTGCCTCACCCCACCTCCTCTGTAATGCCTGAAGTGAGCAGATACTAAATATAGGGTTTTCTTATTAATTGCTGTTCATGTCATCTGAATGAAGCACACGCAAATCTCCGTATTGCTAGAATACCCCCCAAATTTGTAGGTTCTCTTATTCATAAGGTCTGGTGATATGCATATAAAATAGAAGACAAATTTATTCATTTGACTTCCCCAGCTCGTTTATACAGATGGTACATGAAACTTAGAACACTAAATCCACATGCCTCCTCAGACTAATCAATCTTGAAAGTTTTCTTTTCTCAATGCTGCTTGCAGGCCACCAGAGAGCTCCTTCCCAAGCCAGTGAAAAACCACACCATAACACAGACAGAGTTTAAAGATGGAGCCTTTTTCCAACATGTGGCTTCCTGTAATTTAAGGAAATGTTATACATGAACAATTAAAATCATATATCAAAAAAGAAGCAAAGCTCAAATAGCTTCCTGTTTTATTAAATCACAATAATTATATAAAAAAAATTCCCAGATATTTAAATTCCAGACTCTGTTTAAGAATCACTTCTTTAACTCCAGCAAATTATAAGACTTTTGAATTATCACTCAGTAATTAGTAATAACATTTCTAATGTTAAGACTGAATAAAAAATATCATGATGCTATTATTTAATAATTTTTGCTAAATCCATTTGAAAGATTTTTTTAACTTTGTGTCACTATTTAGCAGTTTAAGTAATAAGGTTTATGGATAATCTTAAATCTTCCCATTATTATTCATATGAAATGTGGCACTCCTGTTTCAAACATAGAGGGTTAACCATATCCTAATGATAGTTTGCAGTAGCTTTCATTAGAATTACTCTATTACTTGTTATTCAACTAGCATGATTTTTAAAGTAGAAAGGATGCTATCAATTATACTAGGAGAAAATGCCTAAACTAGAATCCTCCCAGATAAACGGGGACATATCGTCACCCTGTTTCAGGTAAAAGGAGGCTGGTTGAAACAAGACAACTGCTTTATAAGAGGAGCAAATGAATCTATGTGGAGAGATAAGAGAAATTACCTGTGGGATCAGATATTTTTAAATGTAAAATAGTAAGGCCAGGCCCAGCGGCTCACGCTTGTAATCCTACCACTCTGGGAGGCCATGGAGGGTGGATTATTGCTTGGGCTCAGGAGTTGAAGACTAGCCTGAGCAAGAGTGAGACCCTCATCTCTACCACAAATAGAAAAACTAGCCGGGTGTGGTGGCAGGCGCCTGTAGTCCCAGCTACTCCAGAGGCTGAAGCAAGCGGATCACTTGAGCCCAAGAGTTTGAGGTTGCTGTGAGCTGTGGCACCTCGGCACTCTACGGAGGCTACAAAATGAGACTCTGTATCAAAAAGAAAGTAAAATAGTAGGGTTTGGGGGGTTATCTCTATCTGCTCCTTTCTCATCCTTGACTAAAAGGGTGAAGAATCAAGGTTGGCTACTCAAGTTTAGTTTTGGGGCCAGATATATACTGAACCAGTTGTGTAATGACTTCTGCGTGTAAAAGAAAAAAATAATTGGCTCAGGCAATTGCATATAAAGGCAAATGCTTCCAGTAACAAAAACATATAATCGGGCATAAGGAGTACAGCCTGGGCTGCCCTTCTGTCTTGCTCCCCAATCCCCCCAGGGTGAGGGAATGCCACTATGAAGAGGGCAACAAGAGAAGACAGCGGCAGGGGAGGACAGGGACAAGTCCTACCATTTCACACACGAAACAGAAGACAACTAGACTGGATCTGAACACAAACGAGACTGGATCCAACAGTCCACACCTAGTCTCACCGACAAGAGCACTTCTAAGTGGCCCTACCTCTGTGCCAGGGATGGACTGCTACCTACCTATCTTGGTGGCTTCTTGTTAGGAAGGAGGAAAAATATCCAAGAAATGGGATGAGGTCTAACTCAAATTAGATACTGCAAGAAAGATCCAGACAACGGCAATAAAAGAAAGAGCTGAACCCAGAGAGAAAGTGGGACACATTTTGTTCCATAACCTGAGACTCATTGCCAAGGGACATCTGGTCCAGCTTCCTGGCCCTAGATACTCTGTTTCATGTCACCAAGTCCTTGGAGATAAACCTCCAATGGACTTCTCCAGAGTAATGACTTATTTTTAAACCAAAATCCGCCCATGTTTAGTATGAACAAATCAATATCTCTGTGGAATCACCACCTTGATGCCAACGAGCACGTGTGCCATCTTAAACTAAGGTCCCGTAACAAGTGAAAGTGACTGCCTTGGATGAGAGGCTCAGCACATCCTCAGTGGGTACAGACTCTCACAAGAGCACTGGTTTGTCTTCACGTGTCTCTACAGACTGCTGCACACACCGCCACAACCTCAGCACCTAAAATACAAAAGCCAAGGCTGGGCAAGCTGGCTCACATTTGTAATCCCAGCACACTGGGAGACCAGGGTGGGAGGGTCACCTGAGCTTAGGAGTTAGAGACCAGCCTGAGCAAGAGTGAGACCTTGTCTGCACTAAAAATAGAAAAACTAGCTGGGCATGGTAGGCACCTGTAGTCCTAGCTACTCAGGAGGCTCGGGCAAGGGGATGACTCAAGCCCAAGAGTTTGAGAGGTTGGTATGAGCTATGATGATGCCACTTACCAGGGCCACAGAGTGAGACTCTGTCTCAAATTAATTATAAAATTAATTTATATTTAATTAAATATAAAAGCTCAACAGAAAGCAAATTTACGCACCTGTCAGTGTCCACACAATCAGAGTTCAAGAACTGCAGGGGTGGATCATACCCATGGAAGCGGGGCCAGGGCGCTAGACTGTGCTGTGCGTGAGTGCAGGGTCTCCAGGGGGCACTAAAGGCCTAGGATGGGGCCCTGAGGGCAGGGAGGGAGTAAGCTGGCTATGAGAGGCACAGTTCTCTTGACTAGCCCTTCAGAATTTTGCCAGGACAAAGACTTTCCTGCAAAGACTGTGCTAGGGTAAAATAGTTCCAGGGTTAAAAGCAGACATCCTGGAACATCCCTGTGGTATAAGAATCCCGGCACCCCCATGTCCCAGCTGGATGAACACATGTGTCCTGCACCTATCCTATCAACTTTCTTCTCAGTCCTTCCTCTGTAAGGGGGAAAACAAAACCACCCACCTCCTCAGCATACTACTGAATTATTAATTAGTTAATGTTCAGTAAGTGTTAACTTAATTATTGGTCCAGGGCTAGATGCACAGACTAGGACTCCTTACCTCCAGATTGGGTGGTTAGTCCTAGACAGCTCAAAAAGTTCTGCCACACTGAATAATTCAAGCTCTCTCTTTCTCATTCTCTCCCTTAATTCCACATCTTCCTCTCTTTCTAGTGTTTCAATGATTCTTAATTTTAAAAAATCTAAAATGAATCACTATCTCCACCATTTTCCCCAATACCACAAGGACTCTCAACTGACTCAACCCACACTGGCTTAGGGTCTGCAGTTTCTATGGTTCCCTTCCATCCTCTCTCCCTCCCTCCTTCCTTCCTCCTGCTTATTTTCCCTCTCTCTCCCCCTCTGTTATTCTTTCTTTCTCCTATTTTTAAAAGGTCTGACCCTGTTGAGAGTCACCCTATTTACCAACCCTTTGCTCTGCATGGGCAGGCTGGAAGGGTGAGTGGAGCTGGATTTGTATTTTAGAAGACTGGAAACACTATGTAATATTTCACCTGGAAATTTGTCATTTTTTTTTTAATCTGAGGGATTTTTAGGATATATAGACTGTTATATTGCTAGAAATGGAAACAAGTGGCTTACACTTTCTTTTTTGGTCTCTAACGAGCAGTAATCCCTTAGCAATTCATTATAAAAATCTAGGGAATGTTAAAAGAAATACCCACATATGCACATAGGGGAAAAAGGTTTCCAGCCATCCTTTAATATTTTCATAATGTCACCTAAGTTTGTTTTCTCTCTCCCCGCTCCTTCTCATCAGTGGGCTGAAGGGCCACTCTGGGGCCCACAGACAGGATAGGCTCTAACAGGGGCAGCACAGGAAGGCCTGGAGGTTGGGCTGGGGGTGCCTGAGGCACATGGAGTCAGGAATCAAGAATCTTAAACTCACATCTTCCTTCTGCCATGAACTTCCTCTGTCACTTAACTTCCCTCTGCCTGTTTTCTCACCCATCTACCTTGGGGAGGTTCTGGGGAACAGTAAGTGTGGGGAAGGAGCACGGGTGCGGATGTGCAGAAACCTGAGTTCTACCCCAGGCTCTGAGGAGTCCTACACGTGAAATCCCTTAACACTCTACGAGTCTGGATGATTTCACTTAGAAAAGGCAGGGATCACATGAGATGGCCTCCATGTCCCTTTCCTCAGTCAAGTCCGATGACATGTAATTGTAAGATAATAAACATGAATATGCTCCAAAGTCCCCGTAAAGCGCTATGTGAATATATCCCATTGTTTACACAGAATGGCTTAGGGCTGGGCAATGATAAATAAATAACAAACAGTACAGCAAGTCATGGTAAAATTTTACTTTGGAACAACGGTATAGTGAGAAAGAAATGCTTAGGAACTCAAAATTACTAAGTTTGACTGTGGTCTATCTCCACCAGCTCACTGCCACACACAGAATTTGAAGTCAGATTTTAAATCCTGCCTCTGTCTCTTTCTGTCCCTGTGTGCCTGGATAAGTTTTACCTTTATATGCCTTGGTCTTGTCATCTTTAAAATGGGAATAATCATAATACCTTAGTGAATAGGATAATCTGTGTGGAGCTCTTAGCTCCAATAGACACACTGAAGCCATCATTACGTGTCAGTACTGTGCTTTATGGTCCCTGATATAGAAGACAAGTAAATGGGGGGAAACCTAGAAGGTCAAAGATTTTCACTGCTTATTTAATGAATGTTTAGTGTTATTTTAGGAGAAAAGTTTATTTTATTTCCTAAAGTGTAAAGTAGCATAAAAGTAGGGATCTGGCTACCCTTTAGTAACTTCAAGAAATAAAGGCTTGCAGTGTGGGAGGAATGCACCCAGTACTCAAGGTGCCAAGGGATTCCTGCATCTGCCCCACTGATGGCCGGATCCTCCCCTTGGGCTGCCGGTGGACAGTACTGGTCCAGCTGTGGCCTGGGCTATAGGACACCTTCTTCCATCCCATCGTCAGGGCTCTCTCCAGCCCTCCAACAACAAGCAGACCAGTAGGGTTCCAAAGAGATAATGAGTAAAATTTTAGAAAGAATTACAACTGTCAATAAACTATTATATTACAGAAAAAAACAATACTCAAAGAATTCTATAAACTGGGTCTTTAAACTTGATGGACGTGGCTGGGCGCAGACAGTCATGCCTATAATCCTAGCATTCTGGGAGTCCAAGGCAGGAAGATAACCTGAGCTCAGGAATTTGAGGCCAGCCTGAGAGTAAAAGCAAGACCCCGTCTCTACTAAAAATAGAAAAACTAGCTGGGAGTGGTGGTGGGCACTGTAGTCGCAGCGACTCAGGAGGCTGAGGCAGGAGGATCACTTGACTCCAGGAGTTTGAGGTTTCTGTGAGCTGTGACACCACGACACTTCAGCCTGGGTGACGGAGTGAAATTCTGTCTCTGAATGAATGAATGAATAAATAAATAAATAAATAAAATTTTCCTAGTTGGATAAAAACATGCTGACTGCTTCCTTTCAGCTTTCCTGATTTGGAAGTGAACTCATTCCCTACTTCCCCTAAATAACTCCATCCTAATTTTTAAGGACTTTAAAGATAGCACGTCAGCCATGTACACTGGAGCTGGTGGGTTCAGATCCAGTCCAGACCTGCCAAACAACAATGACAACTACAACCAAAAATAGCTGGGCACTGTGGCAAGCACCTGTAGTCCCAGCTACTTTGGAGGCCGAGGCAAGAGAATGGCTTAAACCCAAGAGTTTGAGGTTGCTGTGAGCTGTGATGCCACTGCACTCTACCCAGGATGACAGCGTGAGACTCTGCCTCACAGCTTGAGACTCTGTCTCAAAAAAAAAAAAAAAGGTGGCACAATGGCACACCCCACAGGTCTCTGTGCCTGCTAAAAAATGGGAACTCCAGGTCCTACCCAATCCCGCAGTCACACACGCACATGCATGCCTGCAGGCACACACACTGCCACAGGCCAAGACTTATCTATGCTGCTTGCACTCTCCCTAGCTCCTGCACCCACACAGTCAGGCCTTCAGGTCTTCTCTCCTCTCTGTGGTCCCTGATTCTCAGGCAGTGAAACAAAGTGTCCAAGTGTTTTGAAGTGTGCTTGTCTAAGCACAGTCCAGATGTCCCAGCTGTGTCCCCCTTCACCCCAACTGCAGCCTAGTCAGTCACAGGCTCCCCCAGTCCTACCTCAGCTCCAGCTTCACCTAACAATGGCAAAAGCAAGGCACTAGACAGCAGGGCACAGCACGATGGCACCTAAATGTAGGGGCAGAGGGTAGTAAGGGTGCCTGAGGGGTTACGGTGGGGATTAATCTAAAATCAGGGTGGAGTTTCTTTGGGGGAAGTAGGGGGCGATTTCACTTTTTAATCAAGAGAGCTGAAAGGAAGCAGTCAGTAAGTTTTTATCCAACCAGGGAGATTTAAAAGAAGAGGCAGCCAAAGAGAGACATCAGCAGGCTGGGAGAAGGGCGTCCTTGTGGGAGCTTGGGAGGAGGCCTGCAGGCCAGAGTGAAGGGAGTGAGCAGTGGAGAAGGGCAGAGGTGGCCCAGTGCGCCTGGACTGAGGGGCAGGTGCCCTGCAGACCCTGTCAACCCTGATTCAAAGCTGCTGCAATGTTGGAAGGAGGAAAGGCCACCTTGATGAAGGGCTCAGGCCTGTCACACTCTGCTACCTTCATTGTTTGTTTTTTTAAGGTATTTGTATAGGTTTGCTTGGGCTGCCATAACAAATACCCCACACTAGGTGGCTTAAACAACAGAAACTGTCTCATAGTTCCGGAGGCTGGAGGTCAGAGATCAAGGTCATCAGGGTTGGGGCCTTCTGAGGGATGTGGGAGGAATCTGCTCCAGCCTCACCCTGAATTTCCAGGGTCTCACTGGCAAAGCCTTGGGCATTCCTCAGCTTAGAGTGATCAGCCCTGTCTCCATGTGGCATATCCCCATATGCGTGTCTGTATCCAGATCCACCCTTTCTATAAAGACATCAGCCAGCCGGTCAAAGGCCCACCCTGCTCCAGTATTACATCATCTTGACCTACTACATATGCAAAGCCCCATTTCCAGATCAGCTCACATTTTGAGGCAACTGGGATTAGGCCTTCAACATATGAATTTGTGAGGAACAAAATCAACCAGCAGTGTTGTGAGGAGTATCCCTTAATGTCTTCAGACTCCTCACCAAAGCCAGACTCACCACGTGGGGAAAAAACAAGCAAAAAAGATGGCCTAATAATGCATCAGGAGCTTCTGGCAGTTTATCAAAGCAAAACGTCCCTTGTGGGTAAACCTGGGCTTCCCTGACAGGGAAACAGCCAACTGGTGTTCTGTGCTCCAGAGGAAGGGAGAATTTGCCCCCTTACCTAGCACAAAGGCAAATTTGCCCAAAGAACAAGTGGTAGAATCAGCTCTGCCTCACAGCCACAGGCATAACTGTGTGGTTTGAGTACTCTCCAGAGGACTGAAGTGGAGGAAAGGGGTGGGGAAAGGAGCACTTGACATGTTTGACTCTTGTTAATAGAAGCCAGGTCTGCTTCCCTCCACAGACGTGGGAGCCTCTGGCTTCTTCGTGCCAAGCCCCAGGGCCAGAAATGAGCAAGTCAGAATAAGAAGTAACCACACAGATTGGCAAAGAGCAGACAAGAGAACACATCCAGGTCCCAGGAAGGCTGGGCCGCCTCAGTACTGGCCATGAGTCCTCCCTCACCACAGCCAGGGGGAAACAGGACGTGGGGTTCAGGGTACCTGGGACCCAGGTGGCAAGCCAAAGAGGCAGGGTGTGTAGAATCCTGGTGTGAGATGCACTGGGACACTGACAGGCCGTGTGATCATCTTTGGGCGTCAGTTTCCCCAGCTGTAAAATGGGAATAACAACAGAGCTCTCGAGGCTGCTGTAAGCTGGAAATAAGTTCATATATGTAGACCACTTAAACCAGTGTATTTCCACCTTTTTTATCTCATAGCACACTTGAACCTATAATTAAACTTCAGTGGCACACTTAAATTATGTTGATCCAAAAAAAGAGTAAAAGAAAGAATATACTTAACTATGCTTTGAACTGCTCTTGAAACTAATTTAATTAATGATCTTTAAAAATTTTTTGGCACACCTAAGATCCTCTCACAGCACAGCAGTCGAAAATCACTAGCCTAGGCCATTGCCTGGTGAAGAAGCATGAGAAATACTGGCTACTGTCTGGGCAGAAGAGTTGAAGGCGGTTCTTGCTCAGAGCCTATGCTTTCATCTTTTGAAACCTGATGTTTCTCAGGAATAAAAAAAATAAATGAAGGTTTCCAACACCATAGTTTTTTCCCATGGGGTAGAAAGATATGGATGAGCCTGAGATACCCACCTACCATTCTCAGTATTAAGAAGAGCACTGGCTTGGAAGCACGGGTTTAAGTCCCATATCTAGCGTTTATTAGACACACAAACTAGAGCAAAGTCCAAACTCGTCACTAAGCCACCATTCCTTTCAAGGTTAAGTGCGAAAACTAGCTCTCTTCTACTGTGGTGTGAAAGAGCCGACAAGAGCGTGCACGTGGCCTGCAAACAGCACGTATGCAGCCAGGGCTGCGGGCTCATGCCGGGAGTCCCAGCACTCTAGGAGGCTGAGGTGGGTGGATTATGTGAGCAAGAGTGACACCCCAACTCTATTAAAAATAGAAAAACTAACTGGGTGTGGTGGTGGGTACCTATAGTCCCAGCTACTCAGGAGGCTGAGGCAGGAAGATAGATCATTTGAGCCCAAGAGTTTGAGGTTGTTATAACACCACAGCAGTCTAGCCTGGGCAACAGAGTAAGACTCTCTCAAAAAGGAAAAAAAGAAGCGATGCATATGAAAGTGTTCAATCATTAGCCAGAGTGTGTCTGGTTAAAAGGGGAAAGAAAGGCAGGGAGAGTCAAGGCCTCTACTAGCTCACATGGTGCCTTTGGGACAAGCAGGGTAAAAAAGAGTCTCCTTTCTAAGGACACATGACTTCATCTCTCCAACGTGCTGTAATAGCTGGGTTAGGTGATGATGTCTCTGATGGGAATGGTTTCTCTTAGCTGTGGCATCTTCATGCAGGGCAGGAGGGCATCAATTTATGGGGCAGCACTGAGCTGATCCACTATGGGAAAGGATCTCAAGATGGATAGGAATATGGCCTTCAAGGGTGTAGCATTACCCTTGGCATGTAGACGGCGTTAAATGTACTTATAAGAGGAAGGGAGGGAAAAACGGCATTGTGATTCAGAGTGTCTGCTCAGTGTTCTGCTAATGAGATGTCAGTGTACTGCAGAGAAAGACTTGGTCTTTTCTGTGTCTCTTACACAACTACCTCCTGCTTCATTCCACCAAGGGCTACAACACATCACAATGGCTAAAACCTTGGCTCTTTATCCCTTTCTTTTTTGCCCCCAACTACCTTCCATGGACTCATGGACATGCAGGCAGGATTTATTCTCAACATTTGTATTATTGAAAAATCCATAGAGAACCAAGAGATGAACCCAGCAACTTACCATTATTTGATCTCTGACAAGCAAATTAAAAACATTCAATGGGGAAAAGATTTCCAATTTAACAAATGGGGTTGGATGAACTGGCCGACAACCTATAGAAGACTGAAACTGGACCCATACCTTTCACCATTAACTAAGATAGACTCTCACTAGAAACTTAAGACATAAAACTATAAAAACACTAGAAGAAAAAAAATACTAGAAGAAAGTGCAGGAAAAACTCTTGAAGAAATAGGCCTGGGCAAATATTTTATGAGGAGGACCCACCCACCCCGGGCAATTGAAGCAACATCAAAAATACACTAATGGGGCCCAATCAAACTAAAAAGCTTCTGCACAGCCAGGAACACAGTAAGTAAAGCAAGCAGACAGCCCTCAGAATGGGAGAAGATATTTGCAGGTTATGTCTCTGACAAAGGTTTAATAACCAGAGAACTCAAACATAATAT